>JARYGA010051954.1:0-46773 GCA_030545235.1 Helianthus tuberosus | reverse complement strand
ACTGTTTCTTGCCCTTGTCACCCTTCCTGTGTAACTTATTCTTCCGAATCTGCGACTCAGTCAATGTCACTGCTAACTCGATAGCCTGACGGAGTGTGGCAGGGTTACTACCAGTAATGATGTCTTGCACTGAGTCATAGGCCGTCGATGTACCTTTCGATAGCCTTGTCAAGTGGGGTAACCATTGTTGGGCAAAGCAGACTCAACTCCTCAAATCTATCAGTATATGCCCTGTGCTCGCCACTGTCTTGTTTCAAGTCATCGAACTCACTTTCCAAAGCTCGCTGTTCATGACGAGGACAGAATTCCCTCATCATAAGGGCCCTAACTTCAGCCCATGTTTGTGCTAGAGCAACTTCTGCACCACGGTCTCTCATAACCCCGTTCCACCATGTGAGAGCCCTCTTCTGAAACACACTCGAAGAAAACTCGACCTTGCGATTGTCAGGACACTGCACGTGGCGGAAAGTATTCTCAATGCTCTCAAACCATTGAAGAAGCCCAGTCGCTCCCTCAGAACCACTAAACTTGAGTGGTTTAGCCGAGTTAAAAGTCGTGAAATTGCATGGAGCATTGTTGTTGTTGTTGGCTTGGTTCCATTGAGCAAAGAGGTTTGGGAATTGAGCAGCCATCTGCTGCGCAATTATTTCTGCCAGTTCGGCAGTCGCTATCTGGTTTTCGCGTCGAGGAGGCATTCTAAAAGAGGAAAACATGAAAGGAAACGAGTGAGATGATTGGATGAAAAGAATGAGATGAAACAAAAATTGACAACAGCAAAGATGGTGGTCATTTGTTCGCATCACAAAGCAAACAAGCGACACACAGTGACTAATCAAAGTAAATGGGTGAAAAATAATGTATCGCGAAGACATGCTCGCTTATAAGTGAACACTCACCCCAAGAGTTCCCAGGTAAGAGTGACTGGTCCGATTATGTGGATTTGTACGAACACTCTAGCCTTAGACAGAAAACCCAGGGTACATGCATTCACCCTTCAAGTTTGCACGTGTTCACATTATTTAAAACCCAAAACCTTGACGAGATTTTGAAAACTCAAAGGGGTTCAAAACCATATAATAGAGGGTTCAAAACCTTATAATAGAGGGTTCAAAACCTTGTAATAAATCATTCAAAAACAGAAGATTGTTTTTCAAAAATCGTTTCGGAAAAATTGGGTTCTTGTTTTGCTAATCACCTAAGGGTAGGTGATGTACATGTTTTAAGATCTTTTTTTTTGGATAAAGGGCAAAGCCCGGCAAACTAAAATAGAACACACAAAAAATTACAACCTCATAGGGGCATTCCCCCGAGACATCCCCAAAACATGCTTTGGGGACCAAAAATAGGAAACCATACAACCCCGTCTAGGGGAACAAAGGAACCGAGTATTTCTTTGAGTTATACACATATACTCAATGAGCCTATCAACAATACAAAAGTTGTGACTTATCCTAACTTCCCTCGACATAGCATAGATGTATGCTCCTCCCAAAACAGAATGGTCCCATATAGCAAAACAACAATTTTGAGGCTTCAAAATACCATAACTGAGACACCTCCAAAGTAACCCGAGGTAGGCCTTCAGCAGGGTGAATTTTCCAGCACGAAACCCTTCAAAACAGCGCCAAAGGGACCTCTGATGCAACCAGTTCTTAGTAGCCCTATACATAAAGATTGTAGCTTGACCAAGACCCATCAGTATCATAATATCGACCCCGAACTCGGTAAAAATCACCTGCAGCAACTCAAAGGAGGGAGAGATGCCAAAAGTCCAAGCAACCCAAATCTTGGCCTTGTAATTCAGCAGCCAGCAAGCACAGAAAGGGGCTGAATGGTCCTTCCCCTTCTTAACAGTAGCAGCAACATACACCAGTAACCAGTCACGGGGAGCAGTCACTAGAAAAATCTGCTGATGTAACCAGTTCTTGGGCCAAACAAAGATCAAAGGCCTAAGATCCAGGTACATCAGACCCACAACAATGGCAGCAACACAAGATAACTTGTGTTAGGGTCCTAGAAAGTTATAGTCTAGGTGAAAGCATTACTAATAACCTAATTCCCTATAACCATTGGCTCTGATACCAACTCTTCTGTCACACCCCGACCACGTAGAACATACAAAACGTGGCGGAAAACGTCGGGGAGTGTTGTAACAGAATTAATTGTTTCATAACCATGGCATTCAAAGTTGTATTTTATTTATCAACATAAGAGTTACATTGTCTTAAACAGGAAACAAAGAGTTTATAACATAATTAAACTAGTCTATCTTCAGTTTTAGTCTCTAAGGCACAGGTCCGCCCTAGTGTCACGATCATCATCCTACGCAAAAGCTCCTGAAAACACATGTGAAAATAGGTACGTCAGCATAAAAATGCCTATGAGATACATAGGATTTGTGAAAAGAGGATTCATGACTTATTAGTTTAGAAAAAGTTGTTTAACAAAAGTCAGTCATGAACCTTGTAAATTGTTTTGTTTTGTAAATCATTCAAAAAGCGATGATATGTATAAATAAGGGAATAATGTAAGGTTAAATGAATAACCAAGTAAAATGAGTTTGTATAAGATAAGTTGTTTTGTAAATCAATGTCTTGTGAAAATAAGTTGTTTATGTAAAACGTAATATGTCAAATATTGAAATGATTTAAGTAACGCTACGACATGTAATGTCATACAAACACTTATATATAGGAAGTACTAGCGGCGTATCCACCATGCTTATATCATATTACACACGCCTCGTTACTCAAATCACTTACTTAAACCAACCACCAATGTAAATTGTTTATGTATAAATGAATTGTCATGTGTTAATGTGTAAACCATATCGAAATGTCTATGTCCAATGTAAACCACTAAATGTGTATATCAATGTCAAAATGTTTATGTTTAATGTAGATCATGTAATGTGTACCCAAAAATATCATGTATGGTAAGTGAAATATATCAACTAAACTATATGTAAAATGCACAAAAACAAGGTATTGAAGTAAAACATGGTTTAAATCAAAGTTATGTTTTGTGGAACAAATGCATGCTATACTGATACAAACATTTATGCGGTATTGTGAAAATTCATACATCCAAGCCTTGCGACTGTGGCGATAAACCCTTAAACAAATTAAAGGTTTATCTAAGTTATGTGTATCGAATTCGGTCATTCCTTTCATCCAAACCTACCCAGGATGTCCGGAACGGGAGTTGTCAATTCCTATGGTACCACTACCTACTAACGAACGGCGTAGCTAATGTTAATGAATGTATTGTTCCATTTTAAACAACCCGAATGTCATACCAAAATGTAAGCATGTGATGAAAACAACTGTACTAAGTATGTAACAAGTGGACATACATAGTATATGACGTGAAACAAATGTACTAAGTATGCACACAATGGGCATACATATCATGAAATGTAATGTGAAACAATGTACTAAGTATGCACACAATGGGCATACATAGCATGAAATGTAATGTAAAACAATGTACTAAGTATGCACACAATGGACATACATAGCATGAACACAATTAAATCATGTACTATAAATGTACTAATGAACATAGCAAGTATATGATGTGAAAGCAGGAAAGCACGAAAGTGACAAGTAGGCACATGTGTTTCACCCCAAAACAGTTTGGAAAACAGTAAAAGAGGGGTCTATGTACTCACTTGATATTGCTCAGAAGTCCTAAGATAACCACCAAGCAATGCTAGAGATCACGGAATCAAACGGCACCTAATATAGGTAACTATGTTAATAAACCGGACCTAAATCGGAGGATCGGATAGAATGAGGGTTCGTAAACCAAACGAGTATGGAGACTCGTGTAATATGGTTTAACAAAGCCTACATACTAAATGAAACCTAACATAAGTGCTTACGACCCATTACGACCCGTTTAGGTAGCTTATGCTACTTTAACGCGTCGTTCGCGTGAAACGCGTTCGGACCGCCTAACTAGTCCTATGACAAGTAGAATATGCCTTAACATGCCTAATATTGTCGCCAAATCAGTTTAGATGTCAAAAGTTATGTCACATGTGTTTATAATGAATTTTGGCATCAAAGGGGTATTTTGGTAATTTACCTAAGGCATATAAACTACCTATCATACAACTACTTAAACGTCGTGACCATAAGGTATAACCTCGGAAGGTTATTCCCTACCTACTATGGTCACCTAATTTATTTGGTCGGATCCTAATGATCGACCAAATGGGTCAGGTTCGAAGGTATAAGCGATTTATTAGATCGCTTACCCTTACGACCCTAGACAACGTGGTAATCAGTAGGCATAGTCACAAGGGACTATAACCTTCGTGATTACAATCATGTTGCGAAGTTCAAACGAACTTCGCATTGACCATAAAATGGTCAATGCAGAAAGTCAAACAAATTTTGACTTTCGGACTCGAAAAGCAATAAAAGAACGAAGGAACACTTACAAAGGGTCCCCGAATGCTAATCTTGATCCAAGTAGCTCAGGTATGAAACAAAGGTTTCAACTTAGAGCTTCTCAAATCAGATTCTAATGGGTTTTTGCAAGGCATGGGGTTGGGTATTTATAGTGTTCGGTGAGCCGTTAAGATCGTTTCTTGGAAACCGTGCTTTGATCTTGGCCATACACCTCAAGAACATGGTTTTACAAAACCATGTGAGCCCCTAGTATTGAGAAATACCATGTGCATGTGGGTTTTGTGGGTAATGCAGCTGTTAACAGCCTGTTTAAACATTGAATCTGGTCTGAGAGGCTGACGCGGGCCGCGTAAAGATACACACAAAACTTACGCGGGCCGCCTGGCCTTGTCTGATCAGAACCAACTTTGCCATATTGACAGTTTCAGTCCCTGTTGTGTTTTAAGGCCATTTCCGACACGTTTAAGGCCCGTTAAGCCAACATTAAGGCCCTAAAATGATGCCTAAACATTGTGGACATGAAACATTCTCAAAAATATGTCGGATGTCAGTTCGTTTGGTCCTACGATCGCGATGTTCGCTTAATTACGACGGAATGCGCATAAGCGCGAAAAACGATCCAAATTGCGCAACGAATGGATTTTTCTCAAGCCAAACACTAAAATAAAATATTTTAGTGCTTACATAAATTTTTGGATGTCCGGATGTATTCAGAACGTAAGTTATGCGCGAAAGTGCAAACTTGTGCAATTTTTGACGCTTTTAGTCCCTGAATGACCTAAAAGTTTATTTTAGCACACCGAACCCCTCAAAGCCTATTTCTAAGCTATGTAAAGGATATTTATGGTATGTTTAACTTATGTTCATGTTCCGGAATGTTCGTTACAGTTCAAATTGGCATACTTTCGCAGTTTGTCAAGTTTAGTCCCTGTAAGCGAATTAACTTGTTTTTGCCATACCAAAGCCTTCAAAACTTATTTCTAAGTTATGTAAAGGTTATTTAAGGTATGTTAAGTATATGTTGATGTTCCGGAGTATTTGTCGCGTTAAACTAAGTACGTTTACGCACCAGTTTGCGTATAACTCTCCAGAAAGTGATATAGAGTTTGAAATTGAACAAAAGTCAAAACATGAAAAATGTAAAACATAACCAAACAAACATTGGGATCAAATAACATTGTTTTATTGATAATTGAACTGTTCACAATGATTACAAGCACAGATGTTACACAAAGTTCAAAAAATGGGAATGGTTGTGTGATACAGTGCAACATTGCATTGAATCTTCCAGATGGTCAAAGTTTTTCTGAAGAAATTGCAAAAGATCACATGGCGTTACTTGCAACTGTGTTACAATCCTATGAAGGTTTGGTTGCAGGGAGGATCGGAAATCCTATGCTGACGAAAGAGGATTACGATCAGATAGATGCTGAAGAGATGGAGCTCATGGACATCAAATGTGTAGGATCGTGATCTGACCCGAACGAGTCGTTCAGAGGTGTTTAACTTCGTTTCAGGTGCGGAATAACAAGAAACGGAGGTAGAAACAGCTGATTCTTCACTAAAACTGCTAATTGTATTGATTAACACTCGATTACACACAGTTCTTCACACCGGCAGCACTTCGGCATGGAATACAAGACTATCTCTTATGTGGTTTCGCTCATGAGAACCCTATATATAGACCTGATGGTTTCGCTCCAGTGTACATGACACATAAGCGAAACCTCTACAATACCATATAAGCGAAACCCCCTGTCTATGTCCCTATGAGCGAAACCTGCTCTCTAAACACATATAATCTCCTATTTTCTCATAAAACGTGCCCTAATCTATACAATGCAATGTAAGACTCGATCCAAGACGAAGTCGACAGATGTAGTGCACCAACAGACTCCCCCTCAGATGTTGACGAGTCGACTATCGAGACACAACAATGCTGTGTCTTCACTTCTTCAGTCTTGATCAGTCTCTGGGCTTTTCTCTCTCTATCTTCATCAATAGACTCCCCTTCTTGATTTGCTCGCATTCCTTTGTTCTTCAGCAACATCTGCTTCAGGATCTTTGTCTGGCTTTCTTTGTCTTCAGAATCCGAAACCTGGCATTCTATCTTCAGATTCAGAATTGAAACTTGGCTATTCCTGCACATTCTTAACCCAGAAATAAATTTTATGAATTTAACAATTTGAATATAAAAGTATGCACCAACCCTCTGATATAATCAGATGACTCCCTCTCATGAACATACACATCAACACCGACTCTCCCTCAGATAATACACACAAGATGAACCACTTTTTGATTTAAAAACACATTTGATGATTAAGACACACTCCCCCTCACAACAATGTCATCATGTTTAGCACTTGGAATTTTGAAAATCAGCTTTCCAACATCAGTTGTCGAAAATCTTTTTGACTTTTTCAAAAATTTATGCTAAAACACATACAAAATCTTTTTGAATTTTGAGATATTAAGAAATGCAGTAAAGAAAAATTTACAGACACTATTTTTGTGAGATTGTGCAAGAGGATCATATCAGTTTTTGACAAGTCACAAGTACCGTTGAGCTTAGTTACACATTAAGAATTAAACAATTCACTTAGATTGTCGATATACACATCCACTTAAATTTTCACACAAATTTCAACTGATTCAGGATATGAGTTAGATGTTTTAAGGACTTAAACTTATTCATGTGTTCCACCTCTTGAATATATTCCCGTATCCAGATCCCAATATTCAGTCTTACAGGTGAGTATACCACAGATGATATCTGTAAAGGATTAAATTGCGAGGGCCGTGAGAGCTCAGGTCGATACTCCCGTATACGCAGAGAGATGACGGCTTCGACTTTTGGTGTGTCCCCTTTAGAGGATCTTTTGATTACAACAGCAGCGACTATCAATTTTATTGTTTCATCAGCTTGCTGAGGGCGATGCTATGTTTCAAGCATTTGCAGAAAGCATTATCCGGGGACTAGGTCAGAACTTCCATTCAGCAGAAGTCCTTGGATAATACCCCAGATATCACTGTGTATAAAGACCTAGTATCTCAGAAAAAGGGACCTTTCAAACGAGATTTCAGGGGTTACCTATATATCCAAGTAGTGTTCCCCACAAAATAAGCAAGTTTGAATTTAAGTTTATATCCCGAAAAAGCTTACTAAATGTGTAAAAACCTATCGGCATATCATCAGTGAGACCGTTTAATGCTATTTAAACAATACAATTCTTTAGCATACTGTGACTGTCTACTGATGTACTATCATTTCCTTTTCTTTACAACAAAACTCATTTTTGAATTTTATCATGTTTTTGTCTTTTTCAAATTTTCTAATGTTTTTGGATTTTCTGAAATTTTCTACTCCCCCTAAAATGCAAACACATTAAAGTAAATTTGAAATCAAACTGTACAATAAACTTGACAACCGATATCGAATCGCTTCAAATCGCCATCCACTTGGCATAAACAATCAGAACTCCCCCTTTCACAAAACTATTTTCTCATTATGATTTCAAAACACTTAAGTTTGTTTTAACCAAAATGATTTTTCCGGAAAATAAGTTTTGCTGGTTTTACCACTTGTAAAGTTAAGGGTTTGGTTCATCATATTGACCTTCAAACATACGTATCAGGATTACATCAAGTTCAAACTAATGACCTTGACGAATCACTTTGTAATATCCAACCTCTTACCACTTGTCAGTATAACCACAACATTTAACTACATGTAGGAATAACTCATCTACACAAACCATTTTATCAAACAAGATGCCGATTCCTGCTTCGCACTTACCAACCTGGAAGCTCCGGCAATTCACACTTATCCTGTAAAATTTAACTTTTATAAGAATCAATCACATTATCAATTACTAAGAAATATGCCGATTCCTGATCCGCGATTACAAACTTGGGATCTCCGGCATAGTCCTAAAACTTCAAGGGAAACAGACTTCCATCCAAGTCTTCTCAGACTTGATGGCTTTCAATTCTTGCGCAGTGGGGTTGTAAGTTGCCTTTTTAGTTGCATAAAAATCTTTAACCCCCTTTGCTTTCCCATTTAACATTTTTCCAAAAAAATTCTTAACACTCCCATTGAATGTTTTCTCAACATCAAACTTAGTATTCTCGTTGTAAAACTGATTCGAGATATCAACCTTGCCAACTTTCTGTTTAACTTCTTCAAATTTCAGTGATGGAAACTCATCATCATACCCTGAAATTTTCACCTCAACCTGTGGCTCTTCTGGCTTTGTGGAACCAGATTCATCGCCGACTTTCTCATCAACTTTCTTAACAACCCACACTTGGTTGTCTTTCTCTTTCTTTTTATAAAAATTCTTTTTAGAACACTCACCAACCTCATAAGTTGAGTTTTCAAAAATTTTAAATTTTTCGGTTTGTGGTTCAATATCAACAACTTTTTCTTTCAATTTGTTAGAAACTCCCTGTTTTGTTCTGGCATTTTTCTGACAGTTCCATGCAATGTGACCAGCTTCATTGCACTTGTAACAGGTTCGAGTTTCCTTTGAATGAGACACTTTAGTTCCATTCTTCTTCTTTTCAGCAAGAAACTCTTGATTTGACTGTCTCCAGAATGGTTTCTTATGTTCCTCTTCTGCACTTCCACCTGACACAAATTCTGTTTTTGTTTTAGAAATTTTCAAATTTTTATGATTTTCTGGTGGAATAAATCCAAGACCTTTCTTTTTGTAACTACGATTTTGGTTTGGTTTCTTTTGAAAACCAGAACCAGAATTGTAACCCTTTTTCTTGTTTAGACGTTGTTGAATTCTTGAAGTGTACTTTTTAGTTTTTTCAGTAAGATTTAAATCTTTTATTTCAGAAATATTAATTTCTGTCATTTTGAAAACCTTTTTGATCATGTTAAAACGAACACTTCTTATTGGAAACTCTTTGTCAGAGTATAATTTGTCAGAATCATTTAAAGTGTATGCTACTTCAAATGTTTCATCATCGAAATTTGCTTTCGATAACAAAAATTCTTTACTGTAAGACCGTTTGACCGACGACTTTGTACTGTTGACTGACGAATTTGATCCTCCAGACTCAGACTTTGACTCGGATTCCTCCTCAGTATCCAACACCTGATCGACCACCTTTTTGATTAACTCAGACTCATGATCAGTATCGGACGAGGTAAACGTGACATCAATGTTATCTGGTAAAACGTCAGTTGTGTCGGTTTTTAGCTTTATATTGACTGCTTTTTCAAGTTGCCCCTCGTTTGGTTTTCTAGGAGAGTACCCTTCCCAGATTGGAGGCGGACACTTGTTATAGCTAACAGTCGGTTTCTTACCACTATCTTTCTTCTTTGGCTTCTCATCTTGAAAAGCTTCCATACCTGCAACAGTTGGGTAAATACGATCAATGAGATAATCAGAACTAGAATAACTTTGCAATAAACGTCTAATTCTCTCATTCTCGATCTTTTCTGTCTCCAACTCTTGCTTCCATTTAGCACTCTCTTCGATGTAAAAGTTGATGGCTTTCTGTTTTGTCATCATCACAGCATTCATCATCGTAAGTGCTTGTTCTCTTTCTGAATTTGTCTTTTGGAGACCAGTTACTGTTTTGTTCAAGACATCATAAGATTCTTTTACATAATTAAGATTGAACAGCAACTGCTCCTTCTTCTTCTCATACTCAGCAATTATCTCGTCTTTTGCTACACATTCCTTGCATGCTTCCAAACACTTCTCGCAAGGCTTTACAACTTCAACAATCTTCTCAATCTCGATTGTCTTTACCACTTCAACCACTTTTTCTTCTTCAATCACCTTCTCTTCTACCTTCACTCGCTCAGTTTCAACCATCTCCTCAGCAAAACCTTCAACATTCTCTTTCTGAACAACATCTTCAGATTTCTTTAGTTGTTGTTCTTTAGCAGCTCGTTTCTCCTTCAGTTTCTCCATGCGATCTGCAAAATAGAAATGAAAACTTTCAGGAGAAAGATGAGATTTAGCAATGTTAATATGTTTTTCTTCCTCATCATCACTGCTGCTGTCATCAGCTGGTGACTGATCAAACTGTACAGATTTTTCAGAAGCAGCATCTGATAAACCAGAATCTGACGGTGTTTGATCAAATACAACTTCCTTTTCTAATCTAACATCGTTTTGTACACTTTCATCTGAACTCTGTGAGCTTTCATCAGCACTTAATGAACTTTCATCAGAAACAACAGACTCTTTCTCCACATTCTTCACAGTTTCACCAATAAACTTCATCCACGTAGCAAACATATCTGGTTCTCTGACAATCTTAGCGATGAAAGCTTTAAAATTCCCATTCTCATCTGCAAACATATTCCAACTGAAGCCTTCAGGTAGCCTCTCATCATCTTGATCGACTATGCATGCTTTGCTATCAGGAGATATATAATTGTTCCAGTTAAAATCCACCACACACGCTCTTTTTGAATCCTCGATTCTTTTACCATGAGCCGTCTGTGAATCTTGTGATTGACCAACCTGTTGATAAATGGCTTTCCGGTAATAATCATCTTTTCCAAACGGATTCTGAGCACCACTAGCATCCCTGTTCTTGCATTCCCATTTGAAATGGCCTTTCTCCCTGCATCGAAAACAAGTAACTTTAGATTTATCAAAACCTAAAGTAGATACATGAGCATCAAGAAAGTCATTTCTCCCGGTAATCGTTTTGAACTTTTCAGCACGTCTAAGAACACTAGCAAGACACCATTTGATATCCATTAATTCCATCTCTTCGGCGTCTATTTGATCGTAATCCTCCTTTGTGAGCATAGGATTTCTGATTCGACCAGCCACTAGACCCTCATAAGATAACAACACAGAACCAAGTAGAGCCATGTGGTCTTTAGCAGTGTCTTCTGAAAAACTTTGACCTTCTGGAAGATTTAAAGCGATGTTGCACTGAATCACATAACCATTTCCTGTCTTGGTGCTTTAAGACTGAAAACTTTCTGATGAACTCTTTGGATTGACACTCGGATATAACGAGAAACCACTGCTGCTTTTGTTTGAACTTTGATCAGCTTTTTCTGATGAATCTCCAGCACTAAAAGCAGTCTGGATTTTCGGGCTTCTTTCAGTTTCTGGAACACTACCTTTGTAATAAATTTTTACATCCTGTTGACCACTTGGACTATTCATCCTAGTGATCTTTTGCTGTTCCAAATCCTGACTTTCAATTTTCTCAATAAACTGACCAATTGTTAACCCATCATAAACCCCTATGTTTTTCAGAATCATCAAATAAGTTCCCCACTCTTTTTGCGGTAACGCATCAGCTAATTTGTCTACCCACTCTTCAGGATCCTTTTTTATACTAAGCATTGACATAGATTGCACCAAGTGGCAATAACGTTCAATCAGCTTCTTCGTATCTTCTCCCGGTAAACTACTGAACAGATCAAACTCTTTCTTGAGCAACGCCTTCTTGCTCTTAATCATTTTCTCACTACCCTCAAACTTAACACGTAAAGCATCCCAGATTGACTTTGAAGTTTTGTCATGCTGAAGCAGTATGAAAATGTCTTCTTTGATAGCTTGCTGAAGTAGACTGATCATCATCTTTTTAGCTCTATACATATCACGTTCTTGATCACTAAATTCAGATATTCTTTTGTCAACTTTCAAACCAGTCTGTGGCAAAACATATTTCTTCAAAATACACTCCCATGATCTCAGATGATTAGCTTGTACCCAGTTTTCGAACCTATCTTTCCATCCATAATACTCTTCAATGCTCATTAGCTTCGGGGGTTTTTGAGTAGTTCCCGTTTCGTTTTCCAAATTCATGTTCTGAGCAATGGAAGCCGGAGTAGACGGAGTAGCAAACGCGTTGTAAAAATCGTTATCCATGTTTCAGATTTTGAAATATCACAAACTCAGATTCTTCAAACGAGCTGGTTCACCTCGTAACACACATTGTTTAATGTTTCTCAATATTCGATGCACTTATCCGACAACAATGATTGGGCCGAATGATATGAAACACGTAGGCTGAATAAAATGAACTTGGGCTAATAATCTTTGACTTTAACAACTTATGCACGTGAACCAAACCTGACTTTAATAGACTAAAGATATATGATGGGCTGATGACAAACCTACTAAGCCGACAACTTTCAACTTTCTTCACATGCACATGAACCAACACTTTATCTCAATTCCCATTGAACCTAGTATGTTTTTCAAGATCAGTGACAAATAAGCGAAATCAGGTGATTGTGCACAATGAACGAAATCCCAGATGACTTAAAAGCGAAACTCCTAATATGCACTTGGAGCGAAACTACTGACGTTCACAAGAGTGAAACTGCTGATGTACAAATGAGCGAAACCCTGATTGTGCAAATGAGCGAAACCTCAAAGTTCCAATGAGCGAAATTATCAAGCAATTTGGAGCGAAACCTCTTAACTTTGTGACACAAGAGCGAAACTAGGTGTTCAAAAAAGCGAAACTATACAATGTTCGTTTGAGTGAAACCTAGTCGGAGGTTGATTTGATCCATTTTTAGTCCATATTTAGGTCCGAAACTTTCCAGGGTTTGTTAATGTCCAATAACACACAGTCTGTGAAATTTTGAGCGAATTTTGACTGGTAAAACTTTCTGAAATGATGAAAGAAGGTGTAGAAATAAGAAATCTTAATGAATTCCAGCTAATCTCTGCAGAACTCCTCCTCCTGAGCTCTGATACCACTTGTAGGATCGTGATCTGACCCGAACGAGTCGTTCAGAGGTGTTCAACTTCGTTTCAGGTGCGGAATAACAAGAAACGGAGGTAGAAGCAACTGATTCTTCACTAAAACTGCTAATTGTATTGATTAACACTCGATTACACACAGTTCTTCACACCGGCAGCACTTCGGCATGGAATACAAGACTATCTCTTATGTGGTTTCGCTCATGAGAACCCTATATATAGACCTGATGGTTTCGCTCCAGTGTACATGACACATAAGCGAAACCCCTACAATACCATATAAGCGAAACCCCCTGTCTATGTCCCTATGAGCGAAACCTGCTCTCTAAACACATATAATCTCCTATTTTCTCATAAAACATGCCCTAATCTATACAATGCAATGTAAGACTCGATCCAAGACGAAGTCGACAGATGTAGTGCACCAACAAAATGGTGCTTAGCTAGTGTCTTGAGAAGAGCTGAAAAATTCAAAATGATTACAGGAAGAAATGATTTCTTGGATGCACATGTTTCTACTTTGGGTTTTGATAAATCTAAAGTTACTTGTTTTCGATGCAGGGAGAAAGGTCATTTCAAAAGAGAATGCAAAAATCAAGAAGCAAGTGGAGCAAAGAATCCATTTGGAAAAGATGATTACTATCGAAAAGCTATATATCAACAAGTTGCTCATCAACCGCATCAACAAAAAGATTCACAAACTGCTCATGGGAAAATGATCGAAGATGCAAACAAGAAAGCTTATTATGGTATCATTGATCAAGATGATGAAAAAGTGGCTGAAGGCTTCAGCTGGGATAAATATATTCCACATGATTCAAAAGTTGTAGCTATGATTGCAGAAATAGTTCAAAAGCCTGATTTGTTTACGGAATGGATGAAAATATTTGATAATGATGATTCGAATCAAGAAGAAGAGTCTATTTCATCCGATGAAAGTTCAGAAAGAGCAACTGTTTTTGATCAAACACCATCTGATTCTGGTTCTTTAGATGATAGTTCTGAGAAGACAATAGATTTTGATCAATCACAAACTGATGACAGTGGTGATGATGAGGAAGAAAGACATATTAATGTAGCAAAAACTCATTTATCTCCTGAAAGTTTTCAATTTTATTTTGCAGATCGCTTGGAGAAATTGAAGAAGAAACAAGCAGCAAATGAGTTGAAAAAGATGAAGGAAGTTAATGTTGCTGAGAGGAATGGTGAAGCTAAGAAGGTGATTGAAGCTGAAACAATGATGGAGGTTGAGAAGGTCATCGAAGTTGAAAAGATTGTGGAAGTCATTAAGCCTTGCTTAAAGTGTTTAGAATCTTGCAAGCAATGTGCAGAAAAAGATGAGAAACTGAGTGAGTAAGAAAAGATGAAAGAACAATTACTGTTCAATCTCAATTATGTGAAAGAGTCGTATGACATTTTGAACAGAACGGTAACTGGTCTACAAAAGACAAATTCTGAAAGAGAAGATGCACTGACAATGATGAATGCTGTGATGATGTCGAAGCAAAAATCTATCAATCATTACATTGAAGAGTGTGCAAAGTTAAAGCAAGAGTTGGAGACTGAGAGGATTGAAAATGAGAGAATTAAACGTTTACTGCAAAGTTATTCTAGTTCTGATTATCTAATTGATCGAATTTATCCAACTGTTGCAGGTTTAGAAGTTTTTCAAGATGAGAAGCCAAAAGAGAAGAAGGATACTGGTAAGAAACAGAGTGTCAGTTATAACAAGTGTCCGCCTCCGATCTGGGAAGGGTATTCTCCCAGAAAACTGAATGAGCAGCAAGTCAAAAAGGCTGTCAATATAGAGTTAAAATCAGAAACAACTGACGAGTTACCAGAAAATATTGATGTTACATTCACATCGTCCGACATAGATCATGAGTCCGAGTTAATAAAAAGGATGGTCGATCAAGTGTTGGATAAGGATGAGGAGTCTGAGTCAAAGCTGAGTCAGGGAGTCTAAGTTCATCATCAGTTGATAGTCCAAAGTCGTCGGTTAAACGGGTTTACAATAAAGAATTTCTTTTATCAAAATCTAATTTGAAGGATGAAACATTTGAAGTTGCATACACTTTAAATGATTCAGACAAATTATATTCTGATGAAGAATTTTCAATAAGAGGTGTTAAAACTGAAATGATCAAAAAGGTTTTCAAAATGACAGAAATTAATATTTCTGAAATAAAAGATGTAAATATTACTGAAAAACCTAAAAAATACACTTCAAGAGTTCAACAACGTTTAAACAAGAAAAAAGGTTATAGTTCTGGTTCTGGTTTTCAAAAGAAACCAAACCATAACGGTAATTTCAAAAAGAAAGGTCTTGGTTTTATTCCACCTGAAAATCATAAAAATGAGAAAATTTCTAAAACAAAAACAAAATTTGTTTCAGGAGGAAGTGCTGAGGAAGAACAGAAGAAACCGTTCTGGAGACAATCAAACCAGGAGTTTCTTACTGAAAAGAAGAAAAATGAAGATTATCAGAAGAAAGAGACAAGAACCTGTTACCGATGCAATGAAATGGGTCACATTGCATGGAACTGTACAAAAGCAACACAGACAAAACAGGGAGTTTCTTGTAAACTGAAAGAAAAAGTTGTTGAGAAAAATGAACCACCAACTGAAAGATTCAAAGTTTTTAAAAACTCAACATATGAAGTTGGTGAATGTTCGAAAAGATTTTACAAAAGAAGAGTGAATCTTGACAACCAGAAGTGGGTTGTTAAGAAATTTGATGTGAAATCTGGCAATGAATCTGATTCCACAAAGTCAGATGAGCCACAGGTTGAGGTTAAAGAAGAAAACTCAGTGCCTCCAATGGATGATGTTCATTTTCCACCATTGAGGGCTGAAAATTTTAAATCAAAAATTGGTAAGGTTGAGATCTCGAATCAATTCTATTCTGAGAAGAAATAATTTGATGTTGAGAAAGCATTTAATGGAAATGTTAAAAAGATTTTTGGGAAAATGGTCGAGGGAAAGGCAAAAGGGGTAAAAGATTTTTATGCCACAAAGAAAGCAACTTATTACCCAGGTGAAGTTGAGGAGGAAACATCCAAGTTTGGTCAAACTTGGATGTCTGTTTTTCATATGTAAGAAAGTATGACTTGCCGGAGCTCCCAAGTTGGTAATAGCGGAGCATGAATCGGCATCATTCTTGAAAATTTGTTTTTGAACAGGTATGACTTGCCAGAGCTTCCAGGTTGGTTAGTGAGGAGAAAGAATCGGCATCATTCTTGAATATGTTTGGTTGGTAAATCTACAGGTGGTATTTTTAAATTGTTATATTTTACTTTACAAGTGGTATGGTTGGTAAGTGAATCTTCTAGTGATTCAAAAGGTAAATCAAGGTCATTCATTTGAACTTGATTTAACTTTCATTCATGTGGTTTAAGTTGAACAATGTGATGAAACCCCGAACTTACAAGTGATAAAATAAACAAAACTTTTTTTCCGGAAAAATCATTTTGGTTAAAACAAACTTAAGTGTTTTGAAATCATAATGAGAAAATAGTTTGTTGTAAGGGGGAGTTCTGATTGTTTATGCCAAGTGGATGGCGATTTGATATCAGTTGTCATTTTACTTGTACAGTTTGTTTTCAAATTTCCTTTTAAATGTGTTTGAATTTTAGGGGGAGTAAGAAATTTCTGAAAATCCAAAAACATTTGAAAATTTGAAAAAGTAAAAAACATGATAAAATCAAAAATGAGTTTTGGTGTCGAAAAGAGGAAATGATAGTACATCAATGGACATTCACGGCATGCTAAAGAATTGGAAAGTCAAATGTGATAAACGGTCTCACTGATGATGTGCCAGTAGGTTTTTGCACATTTAGTAAATTGTGACGAGATATAAACCTAAATTTCAAACTTGTTTATATCGTGGGTAACATCTCTCTGATATATGGGTAACCCCCGAAATCTTGTTTAAAAGGTCCCTCTTTCTGAGATACTAGGTCTTTATGCTCAGTGATATCTGGGGTATTTTCCCGGGACTTCTGATTTTGTGGAAGCAATGGCCTAGTCCCCGGAGAATACTTTCTGCTTGCTTGAAATATAGCTAACCCTCAGCATAAAAAATGATGAAACATTGAAAAATGCTAATCATGTGCTGTTGAAACAAAAGATCCTCTAAAGGGGACACACCAAAAGTCGAAGCCATCATCTCTCTGCTAAACGAAAGTTCTGACCTGAGCTCTCACGGCCCTCGCAATTTAACCCTTTACAGATATCATCTGTGGTATACTCACCTGTAAGACTGAATATTGGGATCTGGATACGGGAGTATATTCTGAGGTGGGACACGCGAATAAGTTTAAGTCTCTTAAAACATTAATCTCGTATCTCGAAACAGTTGAAATTTGTGTGAAAATTTAAGTGGATCAGTATACTGACAATCTAAGTGAATTGTTTAGAGCTAAAATGTTTAAAGCTTAACGGTGTTGGTGATTTGTCTCATAAACTGATATGATCCTCTTACACAAACTCACAAAAATATTGTCTGTAAATATTTCCTTTACTGCATTTCATTTTATTCAAAATTCAAAAAGATTTTCAGTGTGTTTTAGCATAAATTTTGAAAAATTCAAAAAGATTTTCGACAACTGATATTGAAGAGCTGATTTTCAAAATTCCGAGTGCTAAACATGATGACAACGTGTGAGGGGGAGTCTGTATGAAACAAGAAAAGATTTTAAAAAGAAAAATGTTTTTCATACAAGTGGTTCATCAGAGATTAACATTGTAAAATCATTTATTGATTTGTGTATACAATTGATAATCAAAAGAATAAATTTGTCAAATGTTAAATTTGTAAAATTTATTGTGAGGTAGAGGATGTGCAGGATAGTCTGGATTCTAAAACTGAGAATAGAGCTAGGTCATGATCCTGATCCTGTAAAAGCATGTCGAGAGGGGGAGTCTGTTGATGCTGAGAAAAGAGTAAACAGAAGATTGAAGAAAGTTTTACCGGGTCTAGATACTTCAGAAAAAGCGATCAGACTGATAAAGACTGAAGACGTTGAAGACTCGACACTAAAGACTCGTCAACATTCGAGGGGGAGTCTGTTGGTGCATGCGTCTGTCGACTTCGTCTTGTATCGAGTCTTGCATTGTTCAAGGCACAAAGTTCAAGAAAAGTATCAAAGCATGTAATTCCGCTTGAATTAGTTAATTCCACTTGAAGAGGACATCTGGTAATTCCAAACGGAATTAGTCATGTAATTCCGTTTGAATAGCTAATTCCGTTTGAGTAGTTAATTTCGTTTGTATTGTAATCTCGTTTGAGTCATGTTCAAGCAGAATTAGGATGTCTATATATAGGAGTGTTTCTGTTTCATTTGAAACGGAATTAGGTTGACGGAATTAGAGAAGGGGTTTTCCGACGGCGAAGCTCTGTCGAAGTGTTTCCGTGCTGTAAATCGTTTCTAGTGTGACATCCGTGCTGGTGTAATCATTCTACAGACTATGAACAATACAATATTAAAAAAACAGTGTGTTTTGATCCCAATGTTTGTTATTTATGTTTGATTTTATGCACATGTTGATTGTTGATCGATTTTGAACTCTATATCGCTTTCTAGGAAGTTATACGCAAACTGATGCGTAAACGTAATCAGTTTAACGCAACAAACACTCCGGAACAGCAACATAAACTTAACATACCTTAAATAACCTTTACATAACTTAGAAATAAGTTTTGAAGGCTTTGGTATGGCAAAAACAACGTTTATTCGCTCGCAGGGACTATTTGCGTTAACTTGCAAAAGTCTGCCGTTTCGTATGGAACCGTATAGTCCAGAACTTGATCATGAGCTAAACATACCATAAATAACCTAACCATATCTTAGAAATAAGCTTTGATAGGTTCAGTGTGCGAAAACATGCTTATATGATCTTACAGGGACTAAAAGTGTCAAAAACAGCGTAAGTTTGCATTTTCGCGCATATCTTACGTTCTGGCCACATCTGGACATCCAAAATTTTTGTACACACTAAAATATTTTTATTTTAGTGATCGGCATGCAAAAATACCGCTCGTCGCTTAATTTGGTTCGTTTTCGCGTCCGTTTGAGTTTCGTCGTAATTTAACGAATAACGCGACCGTACGACCAAACGAGCCGACATCCGAGAGTTTTCCGAACATATTTTGAGTCCTCTAAACTTTATTGACCTTGTAGAGCCTTGAAAATGGCTTAACGAGTGTCAAAAGTGCCTAAAATGGACTCGAACACATGCAGGGACTAAAGCTGTCAAAACTGAAAGTTGCTGGTCTGCAGGTAGCTTGCGGACCGTATGCATATGTCCTTACGGTCCGCAAGGCAAGCCCAGTTCACAGAAAATTCACAGCAGCTTCCCAGCTCGTTCTTGAGGCACTTGTTTGCAATTTTTATGTTTTGGGGACCAAGTTAACACCTTCCCAAGCATGTTAGCTGGCCCATAACACTTGGATGGCTAGGATTTATTGCTTGGAGGATACATAAACACATGTCTTGATCTTGTGAACCTCCAACAACTATAAATAGCCATGCCATTTCCTCATTTCAGCTCACACTTGATCTAAAACTCTCTAAGTTGATGTTTTATAACTTCATACCTGAGAGTTTATAAGATCAAGTTCAAGCAAGGACCTTTTGTAAGCATTCCTTCATTCTTTTATTGCTTAGTAGTTTAAAAAGTCAAACAGTGTTTGACTTTCAGTTTGACCAGTCAATTGGTCAAGTCAAAGTTCAATTGAACTTTGCAATGTGATTGTAATCACAATGGTTATAATCCTTAGCGATTATACCTACTGATTACCACATTAACTAGGGGTAGTGACGAGTCAAAGTTTCGGTCAAAATGCGTTTTAGCACGCATTTTGCAACGGAACTACTTTTAAGTATCAAAACACCTTGTTTTGATACCAAATCAGTAGGTTAAACATGTTTTGACATGTTTAACTCGTCACTATTAGTTTGGTGCTTGTTTAGGGTCGTTAGTTAAGCGGTCTAAACAACCGCTTAGACTTTCGAACCCGACCCCTTTGGTCGATCATTAGGATCTGACAAAGCTTTCTTAGTGATCATAGTTGTATAGGGAATAACCCCTGAGGTTATACCTTATGATCACATAGGATTGGTTAGTCATTTGCTAACTAGCTTGTATGCCCATAGTAAATG
The DNA here is from genome assembly GCA_030545235.1 of Helianthus tuberosus. Classification (NCBI taxonomy): domain Eukaryota; kingdom Viridiplantae; phylum Streptophyta; class Magnoliopsida; order Asterales; family Asteraceae; genus Helianthus; species Helianthus tuberosus. The sequence continues at coordinate 26,472 of JARYGA010051954.1, read as the reverse complement.
ACCAAAACGCCCTTTTGAAGCATAAATCCGTATTTTTGACTATGTGAACATATTTTTGACATATAATCTGATTTAGTAACATGTTTAGGCATAATTGGGCATGTAAGACTTGGCATAGCACATAGTTAACCAACCGAACATAGTCTTACGCTAACGCCGCATTATAGTAGCTTATACTACCATAATGGGTCAAAACGGGTCAAAAGCACTTAGGTAAACTTTCAAATCAGAATGTAGAGACTATTAAATCATACCATATGAGTTCAAATACTCGTTTGATTTATAGAACCTCATTCTATCCTATCTCCCGATTTAGGATCCGTTTATTAACATAGTTACCTATACTAGGTGCCGGTTGATTCCGTGATACTTGGAGCTTTTATTGGTCTTATTCTCAAGACTAATAAGCAATCCCAAGTGAGTACATAGTTCCCCTCTTTTACCGTTTTCAAATACTTTGGGGTGATTCACATGTACATATTTGTTACTTTCTTGTTTTACATGCTTTGTGACATAAACATGCTAGTTTCACTTAGTACATATTTAGTACATGCTTTCACTATGTTTTGCTATGTATGTTAAGCATACTAGCACATTGTTTTATTACACATTTGTTACATATGTTTACTTAGCATATGTACGCATTGTTTTACGTGACATTTCTACTAGGCATGTTTACTTAGCATACCTAGTACATGGTTTTTATAGCATGCTTACATTGGTTATGACATTTGGTGTGTTTAATCGGGACAATAATACATTCATTAACATTAGCTACGCCGCTCGGTAGTATGTAATGGTACCATAGGAATTGACAACTCCCGTTTCCGACTTCCTAGGTTTGTTTGGAAGTTGGGAATGACAGAATCCGATATACATAACTTAGATGAACCTTTAATTTGTTTAAAGGTTTGTCGCCACAGTCGCAAGGCTTGAATGTATGCGATTAACATTACTGCATAAATGTTTGTAATCATAAAGCATTGTTTTCTGCAAAACATGACATTTGAATAAAACTTAGGTTTACTCAAAAACATTGTTTTGTACATTTATCCTACGGGGTTGAGTAAATTCTTTTATTCACCGTACATGACATATGTTTCACATTGGCATTATTACATAGTTTAAGTAGATGTCTTCCTACTTGCTATGCATTTCATTGGTTATACATAATACATGTTACACATGACATTAAACATGGTTTATGCATAAACATTTTGACGTTAAACATGACATTTTGTTGGGTAATGATAAGTGACTTATGTAACGGGGCTATGTGCTATACGATAAAAGCATGGTGGATACGCCGCTGGTACTTCCCATATATAAGTGCTTTTATTGTATTACACATTGTTGCGTTATCTAAGCCACTTGACAAAGACATAAAACATTTTTACAAGGACACGACATTTTTATACAAAGTACATATTTTATATAATTCAGTTTTACTTGGTTATTTATTTAACCATGCATATTTCTTTTATATCATTTGATTTTCATCTCGATTTTCACATGATTTTATAAAAGAAAACATTTTACAAGGTTCATGACTATTTTTGTTAAACACTTCTTTTAAACTACAAGTCATGAATCCTGCATAAACAAAACCTATGTATCTCACAGGCATTTTTATGCTGACGTACCTATTTTTACATGTGTTTCAGGTGCTGATGCATGATGATGTTTGTGCTGCACTTAGGCGGACTCGGGCCTTAGTGACTTAAAAGACAGTTATTTATGTTATATTTAGTTTGAACTCAAAAACAATGTAAACTTAATTCAATAATACATAACTTTAAATACCATGGTTGTTGAAACAATAATTCTGTCACCATCACTCCCCGACGTTTCCACCGCGGTTTCGTTGTTTTGACGCGGCCGGGGTGTGACAGAAGAGTTGGTATTAGAGCCAATGGTTATAGGGAATTAGGTTATTAGCAATGCTTTGATCTAGACTATAACTTCTAGGACCCTAACACAAGTTTACTTGTGTTTAGATCTTAAAACAATACCTGTCACCTATCCTTAGGTGATTTCCAAAACATGAACACAACTTTCCAAAATAATTTTGAAATCAATCATCTATCCTTAGATGATTTCTTTTGGTCTTGTACCATCCAAATTTTCAAAATCTCGTCAAAGTTTGGGTCTAAATAATGTGAACACGTGCAAACTGGAAGAGTGAATGCCTGTACCCTGAGTTTTTTTATCTATGGCTAGAGTGTTCGTACAAATCCGCAGTATCGGACCAGTCACTCTTACCTGGGAACTCTTGGGGTGAGTATTCGCTTATAGGCGAGCATGTCTTCAGCAATACATTATTATGACCTATTTACTTTGATTTGTCACTGTGTGTCGTTTGTTTGCTTTGTGGTAACAAACAAATGACCACCATCCTTGCATCTTGACGATTTTATTGATATCTCATTTCTTTCATCACGTCATCTCACTCGTTTTCTCTCATGTTTCCTCTTTTAGAATGCCTCCTCGACGCGCAAATCCGCTACCAAATGCCGAACTGGAAGAAATCATCGCACAGCAAATGGCTGCTGCGTTCCCCAATCTCATTGCTCAATGGAACCAAGCCAACAATAACAATAATGCACCTGCTCCGTGCAATTTCAAAAGTTTTAACTCGGCTAAACCACTCAAGTTTAGTGGTTCTGAGGGAGCAACTGGGCTTCTACAGTGGTTTGAGAGTCTTGAGAGCACCTTTCGCCATGTTCAGTGTCCGAACAACCGTAAGGTCGAGTTTGCGTCGAGTGTATTTCAAAAGAGGGCTCTTACCTGGTGGAATGGTGTAATGAGAGACCGAGGTGCTGAGGTTGCTTTGGGTCAGACATGGGAGGAACTTAGGGCTCTCATGATGAGAGAATTTTGTCCTCATCACGAACAGAGGGCACTTGAAAATGAGTTCCATGACTTGAAGCAGGACAGTGGTGAACACCGGGCTTACACTGACAGATACGAGGAGTTAAGCTTGCTATGTCCCACTATGGTCACGCCTTTGGATAAGGCTATTGAGAAGTACATAGACGGTTTGCCAGATCCTGTTCAGGATATTGTCACTGGCAGCAACCCTACAACCGTCCGTCAGGCCATTGAGCTAGCTGCAACCCTTACTGAATCGCAAGTCAAAAAGGGTAAACTCCACAGGAAGGGTGACAAGAAGCAGAAACAGTCTGATAGCACCACTGAGAAATCGAGGAAGCGCAAGGCTTCCAAGAATTTCGCTGTCACTGCTCAGACTAATCAGGCTGCACCTAATCAGGCAGCACAGAATCAGGCTGCACAACCTGCTGCCAAGAGGCAGTATGCGAGAAATGAACCTCCGTGCAATAGATGTAACAGCCACCACCAGCCACAGTTGCAATGCCGCATCTGCACGAATTGTGGCAAATCTGGTCATCTTGCAAATACTTGCCGTTTTGCTCCTAACCAAAATCAGGCAGCTCAAAACCAAGCTGTACAAAACCCTGCCCAGTTGTGGGGATCTGACCAACTACAGGAACAATTGCCCGAGGTTGGCAAACGCAAATCAGGCACAGGCTCGTGGTACAGCTTTCAATCTTAATGCAAATGAGGCTCGCGCAGATAACGAAGTGGTGAACGGTACGTTCCCTGTTAACAACCATCCTGCTTCTGTTCTATTTGATTCGGGTGCCGATAAGAGTTTCGTGTCCTTAGCTTTTGAGCCTTTACTTTCGATGACCAGAACAAAACTAGGAAAGCCCTTGACAGTAGAAGTAGCTAGTGGTGAACCCGTTGTACTTGATTCCGTTCTTTGAAACTGCCAATTGAACCTTAATAACCATCTTTTACCTATCGACCTCACACTGATGCAACTCGGGAGCTTTGATGTTATAGTGGGAATGGATTGGTTAGCCAAGTACCATGCTGAGGTGGTTTGCTTTGAGAAGATCGTCCGTATACCGCTTTTGACTGGTGAGATCTTAGAAGTTCGTGGGGAGAAACCTGTTAAACTCATGTCTTGTACCCAAGCCCAAAAATACCTACGAAAGAAATATGTCGCTTTCTTGGCACATGTTGTAGAGGATAAAGGCAAGGGTAAGACTACCCTAGACATCCCTGTTGTTCGGGATTATCCTGAGGTATTTCCTGAAGACTTACCTGGATTACCCCCTGTACGCCAAGTTGAGTTTCACATTGATCTTGTACCTGGTGCAAATCCCATTGCTAAATCACCAATGTGACAACCCTCACCAAACTAGGTATCCGTACGAATTAATTAATATTTAATTAATGCTTGATTGCTGTTCTTGCTTACAATTGTGGTTAAACTGCTTCTTGATTTCTGATACTTACATATTCATGCATCATACTTTATTACTGTCACTCTATTATTTACACACAAACATCAGTGACAACCTTGATGCACAAAAGCACAGTTAGCACACTATACGGATAACCCAATGAACATGCTGCCATTGCCAGCACTAGACAGACATTGTATCTGAGGCCAGTATGAGCCGGGAATAGATTACTACACTAGTAGGGAGTGTAGGGAGGTGAGGATTATAATACTGCGTCACTAGGTGAAGTTTATAGTGACCGGATGTGCCTAAAACATACTTTAAGTACAAAATTCTGCACTTTATTACAAAATTCAGCATTTAAGTTAACTAGTAAAGTGCAAAAGCATGGGAAAATAATACTAGACACTTTCCAAAGTGTCAGGAATTCATTGTGTCACTAAAAACACTATAAAAGACACTTTAAGGCTTATTTGACACTTTAACGGATCAATATCCAACCGAACAACCGGACTTTACCCGAAACACAAAATATTATTAAAAATATTGTTACACTTTTCTGAGCCAGTTATGGTCCCCGAGCACTACAACACCTTACATAATACCCGGCACCTGCTAAACACTAGACATAACATTAAACCCCCACTAATTAACTTATTTACCCCCAAATAATACACTTAACCTCCCTCCCTTGGCTGATTTACGGTCCATATAGTCCCACACCCAAGATAAATTCAAAATCTCTAATATCTCTTACATATTCAACTTGGGACTTTGTGAGACACATGAGTTGACATTATGGACACTTTAGACACTACCTTCTTACACTTAACACCCCTAAATTACTCACCTATTTACTAAATAACTTTCACTTAACACCCCCACCCACCATACGATTACTACCACAAGATTTATTCAAATCTTCTTATAATCCTTCCATATCTCCTTATGGGAATTAGTGAAATATTGTTGTGTACTTATGTAGACACCTTATCCAATGGGTATTAGAACTTGGTTATAAAACAACCTACACATTACCATCTCCACTAAACACCACAACACTTCTTCTTGCCCCCTCCCACCTCTCGGCCGTAGCTTTCACCACCCTCACCATATTTTTTATTTCAAGCTCTAGTATTCCAAGTGCACTACAAGGTGCACACGAGTGTTTTAGAAGGTGTGGAGCACTCGGATCGTCAAGGACCTCTTGCTAGTGCTATTACCACTCATTTTTCATCTAGTTTCTTCCCTAGCTTCAAAGCTAGTAGTAAGCCTCTTTGATCATCTTTTATTTTATATTTATGGTGGTTAATAATTATGTTGTGATATAACCACAAGAACACTTAAAAGATCATGAACACAACTTGAACATAAAGCTAATATAAAGATGAAATAAGATGAACTTTTGACAAAACAAAGTTGTTTTGATGTTGTTATTGTTTACTTGATGATCACTAGTAATAGGGTGTTTAACCTCATGGATGTACTTGTTAAAGAAAGATTAAAAACTTAAGTTAACAAGTTCGGGGGGGGGGGGGTGATTAGTGGACTACATAAAAGGAATCACCTCCATGTTTCAACATAAACTTGGTAACAAAGTGAGCTCTTGAAAAATAAATGGACTAAGTGAGTAGATGGTCGTATGGACCCGAGAGTTACAAATAATTTTTCTAGACAAACCAAGCTAAGAGACGGATTTTTTTTTTTAAAGTCATGATCCTTACATTATTTTTTTGGAAAGAAATAAATTATGAATACTAGTGAAACATGGAAATATTGTAAATGAATATTTTTGTAAAATAAGTTCACAAGTTGTGAACATCTAAAAATCCTGGGAACGAGAGTTTTACAAAAATAAACACACTTTGGAGGGTGACTAAACCCACTAAACACACCACTAAATTACTACGCGTTTTTATGAAACGCCAAGTTTATGTTGTCATGAAAAATGCATTGTTTTTGGCACTTGACTAGTGTAACATTGTTTGGTAAATTGTTGGTTGATTTGAATGATTTTATAAAAGAAAATGATACGCTAGTAAGCGTGGCCACCTCCAGTTACAGAGGAAACTCTGGCGAAATTTTCCCAGAAATATAACACTTAGAATATTTTTGTGACAAGTGTTATAAATATATTTTTAACTTGTTTTTCTAAACAAACTTCGCCATGAATTTATTACAAGGTAACCAAGTGTCGGAGGTGGAATTTTCGTAAATAAAACTTGCTAAATATATATTTAGAATATATATTTCCTAATAAAACACTTACGTGATTTTATGATTATTTTGTGAACTACACATATATTATTTTTAGGGTAAAAATAATATAACTCGCATACACTAAAAAGTAACGACTCCAAAATAATAACCAACGCCTTCACAAATAAATATTTAAGTTACACCGGTATTAGTATTACCACACGAACTTTAAAATGTAACTTACGTATTTTCGGAAAATACTCCTAAATGCGTTTTCTGATAAAAGTATTATTTTGGAAATCGTATAGAATAAAATATAATATTTTTGGGAAAAATATGTATATTTTGGAGATAGAATATTTTAGACAAATATATTTTATTAAGTGACACTTAATAATGTATTTTGGATTTACAAAACGCACATGTATTAAAACCCCCATCCTTGGGAAGGAATATAACTATAGATAATTACGAAGTGTAAATACGAAATAGTTGCCTAACTATTTCCCAAAAACTTAAACCTTAAGCCAAGGCACGACCGTCCGTCTAATAGAAGTTAGTACGTGTAGGTCGTCACGCAGCAGGTTATTTTGGGACGGACTGTTTCGAGACGCACTTCAGTAAGTTCATGTCCCCCTTTTCTCTTAACTGTTTTCAGTTTTTATCATGGTTGTAAAACAAGGTTTCCAAGGCCGAGTACTCTCCGAGTAGTCGCTACAAGGTAGGCTGCCGAGGCGACTTTCTCTAATGCCGCCTAATTACTCGGAATCGGTCAAATGCGGTCAACCTCGGCCAAAATCGTATCTAGTAGGTCAACTCGGACCGAGTTTGACTTAAAAAATAATAAAACATAATTTCTGTGCCTATCATATTAAATGATGAATATCATTTTCACATATTTTTTATAGATATTATTAAATTTATGTTATTTGACATATATTTAATTTCCAAAAACTAATTTCTTTATAATTTAACATGTCCTAGTACTCCCCAAGTACTCTCCGCCTAGGCCGAGTACTCTCAACTCCCCGGTCGACCGACTAGGGAGAGCCTAACGACTTTTGCAACCATGGTTTTTATACTGCGGGGGTGAAATACATGTTACGATTATTACGAACTTGTACTTACATGGTATGGTTAGCGTAAGGAGGGTTACTACTTAGATCATGTGAGTGGGTAGGCGGGAACTGGAGGCCATTAATCCTCATTGTAGGACCGAGGGTCTTTAGCGGTAGATCTATCTGGGTGTAGCGAGCCCAACTCCAGGCCCAACAGAACGGACCTCGGGGTGACTTTGTACCCGACGCAAAAATCTGCTAGGTTTGAGTCTTCCTACTGCACTTCACACATATCAATGGCCTTGCAAACCATTGGTGATCTCTTTATTTCCTTATTTGCTACATACCAGGGATTTTATACTTACAAAGATTTTACATACTCACTTTCACATGAACTCGCTCAACTTTATGTTGATTTTTCAACTTACATGTATTTCAGGGAATTAGGGATCTGGCGAAGTATGCTACGTTTTCACGCTGCATAAGAGTTATGAGGTCATCCACGTTTAGGGATTGTGACTTTTACCTGGACGAGTCACAAGTCTTAAACGGTGTTTATTTTATGTTTGTGGTTATGTAGTATGAACAATGTTTTATTTTGTCGGGTTGTAACTCGTTGCATGTGTCAACTTTAAAACAATGTCGTCGTATTTTACTTTTGAAACTTGAATCAATGGATGATCATCATGGTTTTACTTTCATATAGCTTTGTTGTGATTAAGCTATGGTATTAAGAAGTCACACCAAATAAACCCACGCTACCGCAAAGCCAGGGTGTGACAGCTTGGTATCAGAGCCTTGATCATAGCGAACTAGGATTCCTTCTCGAGTCTAGACTATGATCACTAGGGCTCTCACGAAAACATTTTTACAACGCATACACTACGTCCAGATCCAGGTCACAAAACATTTTTTACAAACAAAAGAGTGAGCACATTTTATTTGTTAGTTATGGCTTAGTCTGAGAGGCTGAGGGAGTAGTCTTGTGGGACTAGGAGGCTCAGTCTGAGAGGCTGAGAGAGTAGTCTAGTGGGACTAGGAGGATCAGTCTGAGAGACTGAGAGAGTAGTCTGAGAGACTAGGAAGTTCAGTCGGGGAGACTGAGAAGATAGTCTAGGGTAGACTAGGATGATTGCTTGTTTGCTTATTGGTGACTAACATGTTTATATGATTATATGATTGATTATTTGTGCATGTGTTACAGACGTCATGCCTTCATCAGGTACTGGGGAGTCGGACACTACAGATCCCATGGCCATAGTATCAGACGACATAGTTTCATCGGAGCACGAGGTGTACACTTCCGATACTACCAGCACAGATGATGACGACTTCCAGCCCTTTGCGCTGCCTAATGTCGTAGCAGAGCCTGCTGATGGCCATCTTGTTGGGGATTTGCCACTCGCGGTGATCCTTGCTCCTGTGCCCCTTGCCGCTTATCCCGTTGTTGATATGCCCCTCGACGTTGTCTCTGACGATGATGTCGATCTATTTGAGGAGGACCCACTTGAGGGCGAGGCCCATATTGCTGCCGGTGATATCCTACTTCTTGCTGATGCTCCTGCGGAGGAGGCTCCCGTTCATTCACCTATTCCAGACTCCTTTGAGTCTGTGGCATCCGTACCTTCGCACACACAGGGAGTGCAGCACCACTCACACGACGCCGACCCGGACATGGTGTCATCCGCTGCACCTGCTCCTGCGGACAGCTTTGAGTTCGATCATGATGTTGATGATGATTCAGATCCTATTTTTCCACCTGGCTTTGATCCAGACCAGGACATTGAGTTCGTACACTTAGACCAGCACTTGGAGGATCCTGGAGCCCCTGTCGACCCTATGTTTGCTGATCCAGCTGATTTTGAGATGGAGTTTGTTGATCCGGAGCCTGCTGTGGCCCCTGAGCCAGGCGTTGCTCCTGACCCCGCATTGGAGCATGACCCTGTTCATGCCGATGCACCTGCTGTTGCTCCTTTGGCTGATGATATACCTGTTGACGATCATCCTGTTGTTGTTCCATAGTTGGGGGATGATCATGTTGTTGATGCTCCTGTTGATGCTCCACTTCTGTTAGAGGATCCTGTTGTTGCACCATTTCCTGATCCAGTGCCGGTGATGTTCGACCGTGCACCTTTTGCGACCCATATTGATCCACGATACGCGCATACCCGTAACGGGTGGATAGATGATGACGATGATTACCCACCTTTCATGATACCAGTTACACCACCTGTAGCCCCTGTTTCAGCTCCTGTTTCAGCTCCCATTGATGTTCCTTTGCTACCCACACACACCACAGATACTCACTGCACAGATCTCCCGATCACTTATCTCCAGGACATTCCTCTACCATGTCCTGGGGAGGGTTCGTCACGTCATCCGTTTGGTCATACACCTTTCATGGCAGGAGGCAGCCAGTTCATACCCCAGAGTTCTCATCCTACTGTTATTCCCACTGTTGCACCATTCACTGTACCATCCTTCGCTCCATCTAGTGAGCCATTCCTTTGGACTACGCCCCCCATTATTCCACCGACGGATCCGTATCACCCATATCACGTGGGGTATTCTATGGAGGATGTTCTCACATCTTTCATGATACAGCAGGAGGCGCTGACCCGCCGCGTACAGGAGCTAGAGAGAGCTCAGCGACCACCGTGCCATTGTCAGACCCCACCTGCAGTATCACACCCTCCTCGTCCGCTTTCACCTGATTCTGCCACTCGTTTTTGGACTCCCGAGCAGCAGATAGCATACTTGTTGCGCACTCATCGCGCTATGGAGGAGCACTGGCTTCATATGCGACGTTTACTCTTTTCTCATTTTCCCCCTCCTCCACCGCCATCAGCATAGGCCTTTTTGATTCGACATAGGTAGACTTTTGGTGAGAAGACCGCGATTGTGCAGACTACACAGCTTTTGAAGACCGCATTTTTTATGATCGTGACTTTTGATGATTTGTATATTTGTTGCTGTTGTCACTGACTAGATAGTTTGGACTAGGGCGATGTGGCCCTTAGTCACTGATGATGTATGATACAGTTATGAACTTGTAAACCTTACATTGTGGTCTTGATTTATGAAAGCGCAATCGCAGTGTTCTCATCATATGTGATGTTTGATTGATTGTTTATGTTCTATAACATGAGATGTTATGTGGTTGATTTATTTATAACATGAGATGTTATGCGTTGATATTATTGCTACATATGTTCACTTTACTTACTATGACCTGACCTACGTGAAACATCTTTTAGAAGATGCCTCCAAGACGCCAGACGCGTATGCCTGCCAACGAGGCAGAACTTCAAGGCATCATTGCTGCCGCCATTGCGCAGTATGCAGCCTCACAAGGAGGAACAAGCGGAAGCAATTCGAACAATAACGGCAATAACAATCCACCACATGGTAATGTTAAATCGTTTGAGACATATTACAATACATTTGGCTATTTATAGCACGTTTGCTAATACCATTTGTATATTCTAACGTATGTGCAGGGTGCACTTATAAGCAATTCCTAGATTGCAAGCCTGTAAACTTCGATGGCACCGGAGGTGCTGTTGCTTTTGTAAGATGGGCCGAAAAGACGGAGTCTGTTCTTCGAATGAGCAAGTGCGCTCCAGACCAACAAGTGACTTACATTTCTAGGCTATTTTTGGACGGAGCCCTTTCCTGGTGGAACTTACAAGTGCAAACTCTTGGTGAAGCCGCTTCTTACGCAATGACATGGAATGAGCTAAAGGAGCTCATGAGAAGAAAGTACTGCTCGCGTGGTGAAATTCAAAGGTTAGAGACTGAGTTCTGGCATTTAAGGATGGATGGTCCCAAGATTGCTGAGTACGTTCAGAGATTCCACGACCTGTCTCATGTGGTACCTTATATGGTTACACCGGAATTCAAGCGAATCGAGCGCTTTATCTGGGGTTTAGCTCCACAGATCATGAGTATGGTCACTACTTCCAAGCCTGCAACAATCACAGAGGCCGTCGATCTGAGCGTAGCTCTTACTGAGGAAGCCATCCGCCTGAACAAGTTTTCGAATGTTGAGCCAAAGAAGAAAGAGACTCACGTAGAGTCGTCTGGTGAGAATAAGAGGAAATTCTCGAACTTCAAGCAGGGAACTAGCAATGTTGGCAAGAAAGGAGAATCAAGCGCACCGGTCCAAGCTACAACCGGTGTTGGAAAGAAGGGGAAAGGATATATGGGTACTCATCCCAAGTGTAACACATGCCAGCGTCATCATTCTGGCCGGTGTGGGCCAAAAGTATGTGAAGCTTGTGGAAAAGTTGGCCACTTGAAGGATTCTTGCTGGGCTAGTGCTGGCCGGGGAGGCCAAGGAGGTTTTGGTAATAGAAACAATAATCGTGGTGGCAATGGAAATCGTCCACAAGGGAATAATGGAGGCAATGGAAACCGTGGAAACATTGCAAATCAAGCTGGGGACGCGAATCAAAATCAAAACAACAATCAAGAGGGGAACGAAGGAGGTAATGGTAAAAAATTGGGTTGTTTTAACTGTGGCGACATTGGGCATTTTAGGAGGAACTGCCCAGGATTGAACCAAGCACGGGGAAGAGTCTTTAACATCGAGGCGAGGGAAGCGCGCCAGGATCCCAACGTTGTCACTGGTACGTTCCCGATAAACCAACGTTTTGCATCTGTTCTGTTTGATACTGGTGCCGATTATAGCTTCGTGTCATTAGAATTTAAGAATATACTTGGGTTGACGCCTAGTAAGTTAGACGTTCCGTACTCCATCAAATTAGCAAATGGAAAACTAGTTGAGACCAGTGAAGTTGTCCGAGGATGTGTGATTGAACTAGGAGGGCACGAGTTTACGCTAGACTTACTACCTGTCGAGTTGGGAAGCTTTGATGTGGTAGTGGGAATGGATTAGCTATCGAGTAACAAAGCCGAGATCGTTTACCATGAGAAGACCATCCGCATCCCACTGACGGATGAAGAAACGATCATAGTGCACGGAGAGAAGCGCGATACACCTCTAAGAATTATTAGCTGCCTGAAAGCTAGAAAGTGCTTGAAGAAGGGATGTGTTGCATTCTTGGCACACATCGTGGATAAAGAAGCTGCTGAACCGAAGATCGAAGACATTCCAATTGTCAAGGAATATCCGGAAGTCTTTCCAGAAGACTTGCCAGGATTACCGCCTCAAAGGCAAGGCAAGGCGAGTTCCATATTGACTTGGTTCCAGGTGCCGCGCCTGTAGCCAAGGCACCCTACAGACTTGCGCCTTCAGAGATGCAGGAGTTGTCGACACAACTCCAGGAGCTATTGGACAAAGGATTCATCAGACCAAGCTTCTCACCTTGGGGAGCTCCGGTTCTGTTTGTTAAAAAGAAGGATGGTAGTTTCCGTGTGTGCATAGACTACCGTGAGCTTAATAAGTTGACTATCAAGAACAGATATCCTTTGCCGAGGATCGATGATCTATTTGACCAGTTGCAAGGCTCAAGCTTTTATTCAAAGATCGATTTGCGATCAGGATACCATCAACTAAGGATACAAGAGGAAAGTATCCCGAAGACGGCCTTTAGGACTCGTTATGGACATTACGAGTTCCTAGTTATGCTGTTTGGGTTGACGAACGCACCTGCAGTTTTCATGGACCTAATGAACCGAGTCTGCAAGCCGTACTTGGACAAGTTTGTGATCGTATTTATTGACGACATTCTGATTTACTCGAAGACAAAGGACGAGCACGAACAACACTTAAGAGCTATTCTAGAGCTACTTAAGAAGGAGAAATTATACGCCAAGTTCTCGAAGTGTGAGTTCTGGCTACGCGAAGTCCAGTTCCTTGGACATGTGGTAAATGGAAATGGAATCCATGTTGATCCCACAAAGATAGAGGCGATCAAGAGTTGGGAGACCCCAAAGACGCCAACCGAGATTCGACAGTTCTTGGGTTTGGCTGGTTATTATCGAAGATTCATTGAGGATTTTTCTAAAATCGCTCAACCTCTGACCGCGCTCACACAGAAAGACAAGAAGTTTGATTGGGGAAACAAACAAGAAGAAGCGTTTCAATTGTTAAAGAACAAGCTTTGTGACGCACCGATTTTATCGCTACCCGAAGGAACGGATGATTTCGTGGTATATTGTGACGCCCCGCGTCAAGGTTTGGGTTGCGTGCTGATGCAACGCCAGAAGGTTATAGCTTATGCGTCACGTCAGTTGAAGGTACATGAGAAAAATTATACCACGCACGACTTGGAGCTAGGCGCAGTGGTATTTGCGTTAAAGATTTGGCGACATTATCTGTATAGTACGCGATGTACAATTTTCATGGATCACAAGAGCTTACAGCACATATTCAACCAAAAAGAGCTTAACATGAGGCAAAGACGCTGGGTAGAGCTTTTGAATGATTATGATTGCGAAATCAAGTATCATCCAGGGAAGGCGAATGTGGCCGCTGATGCCCTGAGTCGAAAAGAAAGGATTAAGCCCATAAGGGTTAGGGCTTTGGAAATGATCGTCCAGACGGATCTCGCTTTGCGCATTCGTGCCGCGCAGAGAGAAGCTTTGAAAGAAAGGAACATTGAAGATGAGTATCTCCGTGGGATGGAGAAGCAGTTGGTGCCAAACGAGGAAGGAACTTTATGCTTCATGAAACAGATTTGGGTTCCTCTGTTTGGTGGTTTGAGAAAGGTTATTTTTGATGAAGCTCACAAATCTCGGTACTCAATTCATCCCGGTGCGGATAAGATGTACCAAGATCTTAAGGATTATTATTGGTGGCCTAGGATGAAAGGCGATGTTGTTGTTTATGTTAGCAAGTGTTTAACATGCGCCAAGGTGAAAGCTGAATACCAGAAGCCTTCAGGACTTCTGCAGCAACCTGAAATTCCCAAATGGAAATGGGAACAGATTTCAATGGATTTCGTTATGAAATTGCCCAAGACGCTCAGAGGCCATGATATGATTTGGGTGATGGTAGACCGCCTAACAAAGTCCGCACACTTCTTGCCGATCAAAGAAAAAGACAACACGAGCAAACTTGCGGAAATATACATGCGAGAGATCGTTGCACGTCACGGAGTGCCTCTCTCGATTATCTCTGATAGAGATGGGAGATTTGTATCAAGGATTTGGCAATCCTTCCAATAAGCTTTTGGCCCACAATTGAATCTGAGCACTGCGTTTCATCCGCAAACTGATGGGCAAAGTGAACGAACTATTCAGACATTGGAGGATATGCTGAGAGCATGTGTAATGGATCTAGGTGGTAGCTGGGATAATCATTTACCATTGGTCGAATTTTCATACAACAACAACTACCACACAAGCATTGGAGCCGCGCCATTCGAAGCTCTTTACGGACGCAAGAGTCGATCACCACTATGCTGGGCTGATGCAGGTGATAGGCAGCTTGTTGGTCCCGAAGTAGTCCAAGAAACGACAGACAAGATTGCGCAGATTCGAAAACGCATCGAGACGGCTCGCGACAGACAGAAAGCCTATGCAGATCCAAAGAGGAAACCTTTGGAATTTCAAGTTGGGGATATGGTTTTATTGAAAGTTTCACCCTGGAAGGGTGTGGCATGCTTCGGAAAGCGTGGGAAGTTGAATCCGCCTTACATTGGCCCGTTCAAGATACTGCAAAGGATTGGGCTTGTAGCCTACAAATTGGACCTACCTGCTGAACTCAATGGTGTTCACGATACATTCAATGTATCAAATTTGAGAAAGAGTCCAACACAAGAAACAGTGATCATTCCCGCTGACGAAGTACATATCGACGACACGCTCCACTTTACCGAAGAACCCGTTGAGGTTACGGATTGGAAAATTAACAAAACTCGCAGGAGCAGTGTCAAACTCATCAAAGTTCGATGGAATGCAAGACATGGGCCTGAATTCACGTGGGAACGTGAGGATCGTATGAAGGAGAAATACCCCCATTTATTTCCTAAGACTCCTGCAACTAGAAGTAGAGCCTAAAATTTCAGGACGAAATTTCTTTAACGGGGGGAGAATGTGACAACCCTCACCAAACCAGGTATCCGTACGAATTATTTAATATTTAATTAATGCTTGATTACTGTGCTTGCTTACAATTGTGGTTAAACTTCTTCTTGATTTCTGATACTTACATATTCATGCATCATACTTTATTACTGTCACTCTATTATTTACACACAAACATCAGTGACAACCTTGATGCACAAAAGCACAGTTAGCACACTATACGGATAACCCAATGAACATGCTGACATTGCCAGCACTAGACAGACATTGTCTCTGAGGCCAGTATGAGCTGGGAATAGATTACTACACTAGTAGGGAGTGTAGGGAGGTGAGGATTATAAAACTGCGTCACTAGGTGAAGTTTATAGTGACCGGATGTGCCTAAAACATACTTTAAGTACAAAATTATGCACTTTATTACAAAATTCAGCATTTAAGTTAACTAGTAAAGTGCAAAAGTATGGGAAAATAATACTAGACACTTTCCAAAGTGTCAGGAATTCATTGTGTCACTAAAAACACTATAAAAGACACTTTAAGGCTTATTTGACACTTTAACGGATCAATATCCAACCGAACAACCGGACTTTACCCGAAACACAAAATATTATTAAAAATATTGTTACACTTTTCTGAGCCAGTTATGGTCCCCGAGCACTACAACACCTTACATAATACCCGGCACCTGCTAAACACTAGACATAACATTAAACCCCCACTAATTAACTTATTTACCCCCAAATAATACACTTAACCTCCCTCCCTTGGCTGATTTACGGTGCATATAGTCCCACACCCAAGATAAATTCAAAATCTCTAATATCTCTTACATATTCAACTTGGGACTTTGTGAGACACATGAGTTGACATTATGGACACTTTAGACACTACCTTCTTACACTTAACACCCCTAAATTACTCACCTATTTACTAAATAACTTTCACTTAACACCCCCACCCACCATACGATTACTACCACAAGATTTATTTAAAATCTTCTTATAATCCTTCCATATCTTCTTATGGGAATTAGTGAAATATTGTTGTGTACTTATGTAGACACCTTATCCAATGGGTATTAGAACTTGGTTATAAAACAACCTACACATTACCATCTCCACTAAACACCACAACACTTCTTCTTGCCCCCTCCCACCTCTCGGCCGTAGCTTTCACCACCCTCACCATATTTTTTATTTCAAGCTCTAGTATTCCAAGTGCACTACAAGGTGCACAAGAGTGTTTTAGAAGGTGTGGAGCACTCGGATCGTCAAGGACCTCTTGCTAGTGCTATTAGCCACTTATTTTTCATCTAGTTTCTTCCCTAGCTTCAAAGCTAGTAGTAAGCCTCTTTGATCATCTTTTATTTTATATTTATGGTGGTTAATAATTATGTTGTGATATAACCACAAGAACACTTAAAAGATCATGAACACAACTTGAACATAAAGCTAATATAAAGATGAAACAAGATGAACTTTCGACAAAACAAAGTTGTTTTGATGTTGTTATTGTTTACTTGATGATCACTAGTAATAGGGTGTTTAACCTCATGTATGAACTTGTTAAAGAAAGATTAAAAACTTAAGTTAACAAGTTCCGGGGGGGGGGGGGGTGATTAGTGGACTACATAAAAGGAATCACCTCCATGTTTCAACATAAACTTGGTAACAAAGTGAGCTCTTGAAAAATAAATGGACTAAGTGAGTAGATGGTCGTATGGACCCGAGAGTTACAAATAATTTTTCTAGACAAACCAAGTTAAGAGACGGATTTTTTTTTAAGTCATGATCCTTACATTATTTTTTTGGAAAGAAATAAATTACGAATACTAGTGAAACATGGAAATATTGTAAATGCATATTTTTGTAAAATAAGTTCACAAGTTGTGAACATCTAAAAATCCCGGGAACGAGAGTTTTACAAAAATAAACACACTTTGGAGGGTGACTAAACCCACTAAACACACCACTAAATTACTACGCGTTTTTATGAAACGCCAAGTTTATGTTGTCATGAAAAATGCATTGTTTTTGGCACTTGACTAGTGTAACATTGTTTAGTAAATTGTTGGTTGATTTGAATGATTTTATAAAAGAAAATGATACGCTAGAAAGCGTGGCCACCTCCAGTTACAGAGGAAACTCTGGCGAAATTTTCCCAGAAATATAACACTTAGAATATTTTTGTGACAAGTGTTATAAATATATTTTTAACTTGTTTTTATAAACAAACTTCGCCATGAATTTATTACATGGTAACCAAGTGTCGGAGGTGGAATTTTCGTAAATAAAACTTGCTAAATATATATTTAGAATATATATTTCCTAATAAAACACTTACGTGATTTTATGATTATTTTGTGAACTACACATATATTATTTTTAGGGTAAAAATAATATAACTCGCATACACTAAAAAGTAACGACTCCAAAATAATAACCAACGCCTTCACAAATAAATATTTAAGTTACACCGGTATTAGTATTACCACACGAACTTTAAAATGTAACTTACGTATTTTCGGAAAATACTCCTAAATGCGTTTTCTGATAAAAGTATTATTTTGGAAATCGTATAGAATAAAATATAATATTTTTAGGAAAAATATGTATATTTTGGAGATAGAATATTTTAGACAAATATATTTTATTAAGTGAGACTTAATAATGTATTTTGGATTTACAAAACGCACATGTATTAAAACCCCCATCCTTGGGAAGGAATATAACTATAGATAATTACGAAGTGTAAATACGAAATAGTTGCCTAACTATTTACCAAAAACTTAAACCTTAAGCCAATGCACGACCGTCCGTCTAATAGACGTTAGTACGTGTAGGTCGTCACGCAGCAGGTTATTTTGGGACGGACTGTTTCGAGACGCACTTCAGTGAGTTCATGTCCCCCTTTTCTCTTAACTGTTTTTAGTTTTTATACTGCGGGGGTGAAATACATGTTACGATTATTACGAACTTGTACTTACATGGTATGGTTAACGTAAGGAGGGTTACTACTTAGATCATGTGAGTGGGTAGGCGGGAACTGGAGGCCATTAATCCTCATTGTACGACCGAGGGTGTTTAGCGGTAGATCTATCTGGGTGTAGCGAGCCCAACTCCAGGCCCAACAGAACGGACCTCGGGGTGACTTTGTACCCGACGCAAAAATCTGCTATGTTTGAGTCTTCCTACTTCACTTCACACATATCAATGGCCTTGCAAACCATTGGTGATCTCTTTATTTCCTTATTTGCTACATACCAGGGATTTTATACTCACAAAGATTTTACATACTCACTTTCACATGAACTCGCTCAACTTTATGTTGATTTTTCAACTTACATGTATTTCAGGGAATTAGGGATCTGGCGAAGTATGCTACGTTTTCACGCTGCGTAAGAGTTATGAGGTCATCCACGTTTAGGGATTGTGACTTTTACCTGGACGAGTCACAAGTCTTAAACGGTGTTTATTTTATGTTTGTGGTTATGTAGTATGAACAATGTTTTATTTTGTCGGATTGTAACTCGTTGCATGTGTCAACTTTAAAATAATGTCGTCGTATTTTACTTTTGAAACTTGAATCAATGGATGATCATCATGGTTTTACTTTCATATAGCTTTGTTGTGATTAAGCTATGGTATTAAGAAGTCACACCAAATAAACCCACGCTTCCGCAAAGCCAGGGTGTGACAACCTTACCGTCTTGCACCGTCTGAGATGCAAGAGTTATCCAAGCAGCTTCAAGAACTTTCTGATAAAGGATTCATCCGTCCGAGTTTTTCCCCTTGGGGCGCTCCTGTCCTATTCGTGAAAAAGAAAGATGGATCTTTCAGGATGTGTATCGATTATCGTGAGCTTAATAAGCTTACCATCAAGAATCGATATCCCCTACCTCGCATTGACGACCTCTTTGATCAGCTACAGGGCACTACTTACTTTTCAAAGATAGATCTGCGATCTGGGTATCATCAACTTCGAGTTCTCGAAGAAGATATTCCCAAGACAGCTTTTCGTACGCGCTATGGTCATTATGAGTTTACTGTTATGCCTTTCGGTTTAACAAATGCTCCTGCTGTCTTCATGGACTTGATGAATAGGGTTTGTAAGCCTTATTTGGACAAGTTCATCATCGTTTTCATTGATGATATTTTGATCTATTCTAAGACTTGAGCTGATCATGAACAGCATCTTCGTCTTACAATGGAGCTTCTAAAGAAAGAACAGCTTTTCGCCAAATTCTCTAAGTGTGAATTCTGGCTTAAGGAAGTTCAGTTTTTGGGGCACATCGTCAACGAACAAGGTATTCATGTAGATCCCGCCAAAATCAGTGCGATTAAGGATTGGTATACACCTACTACTCCTACTGAAGTTCGTTCATTTCTTGGTCTAGCGGGTTATTACCGCCGTTTCATTAAGAACTTCTCCAAGATTGCGGTTCCTCTCACTGCTCTAACACAAAAGAGCAAACCTTTTGAGTGGGGATCCAAACAGGAAGAAGCTTTCCAGACCTTGAAACAGAAACTTTGTGATGCACCTATTCTATCTTTGCCCGAGGGTAACGACGATTTTGTTGTGTACTATGATGCATCCAACTTAGGCCTTGGCTGCGTTCTTATGCAAAGAAACAAAGTCATAGCTTATGCATCAAGACAGCTGAAGGTGCACGAGAAGAACTACACCACTCATGATCTTGAGTTAGGTGCAGTAGTCTTTGCTCTCAAAATCTGGAGACATTACCTGTACGGTACAAAGTGTGCAGTGTTTACTGACCACAAGAGTCTCCAGCATATCTTCAATCAGAAAGAACTAAACATGAAGCAACGGCGTTGGGTTGAACTCCTAAACGACTACGATTGCGAAATTCACTACCATCCTGGTAAGGCGAATGTCGTGGCTGACGCATTGAGTCGTAAGGAACGTGTCAAGCTTCACTGTGTTCAGGTTTGATCAGACATTCAATCCCGCATAATTCAGGCTCAACATACTTGTGTTACACAAGACTTGATGGGTAAAGAATTACCGTGTCATACAAATCCTGAGCTTGAACTGAGAGACTTTGGGATATTCTATTTCATGGGCCGTTTGTGGGTCCCAAGTATAGATGATCTTCGCACCTTGCTTATGGATGAAGCTCATAAGTCTCATTATTCTATTCATCCTGGTGCAGATAAAATGTATAAGGATCTTCGAACCCAGTACTGGTGGCCGGGTATGAAGAAAAACATTGCCTTATATGTTTCCAAATGCCTTACTTGTCTTAAGGTTAAGGCAAAACATCAACATCCCTCAGGATTATTGGAGCAACCAGAGATTCCGGTTTGGAAATGGGAAAACATCGCTATGAATCTCATTGCCAAGTTACCATGCACTAAAAGAGGTCATGACGCCATTTGGGTTGTTGTTGATCGTCTTACAAAGTCAGCGCATTTCTTGCCGATCCGTGAGGATCTATCTGCTGACAAACTTGCCAAGATATATGTTGATGAGATCGTATCTCGACATGGTGTTCCTTTGAACATTATATCTGACAGAGATGCTCGATTCTCGTCTCGCTTTTGGAGAACCATGCAATCTGCCATGGGAACCCAACTTAATTTGAGCACAGCATACCATCCGCAGACAGATGGTCAATCTGAGAGAACAATCCAGACACTGGAGGATATGCTTAGAGCGTGTGTGATCGCT
This sequence comes from Helianthus tuberosus, assembly GCA_030545235.1. Lineage (NCBI taxonomy): Eukaryota > Viridiplantae > Streptophyta > Magnoliopsida > Asterales > Asteraceae > Helianthus > Helianthus tuberosus. The sequence goes on along the minus strand of JARYGA010051954.1, from coordinate 5,255 downwards.
TTTGGTGGTAGTTGGGATTCGCATCTACCTTTGATCGAATTCTCCTACAATAATAGTTATCACACGAGCATCAATATGGCTCCTTTCGAAGCTTTATACGGTCGAAAATGTCGTTCACCGGTCTGCTGGAATGAGATAGGTGAAGCTCAGCTTACTGGACCTGAACTCATTCTAGAGACTATAGATAAGGTCAAGAAGATTCGTGATAACCTTCAGACAGCTAGAAGCCGTCAAAAGAGTTATGCGGATCAAGGACGCAAGCCCTTAGAATTTCAAATCGGTGATCACGTCCTACTCAAGGTATCCCCTTGGAAAGGTGTGATTAGATTTGGAAAGAAAGGAAAACTTGCACCACGTTATGTTGGACCATTCAAGATCGTTGAAAGAGTTGGAAAAGTAGCCTACAGACTTGAGCTACCTCCTGAACTTGGAAATGTTCATCCGACATTCCACGTGTCCAATCTCAAAAAGTGTTTAACTAATGAGAACCTCCACATACCACTTGATGAAATTCGTGTTGATAACACGATGCACTTCGTTGAGAAACCTGTGGAGATAGTGGACCGTACATTTAGACAGTTGAAGAACAAACGGATTCGTTTAGTCAAGGTTCGCTAGGAATCCAAACGTGGCCCAGAGTTTACTTGGGAACGTGAGGACCAGATGAAGACGAAATATCCGCATTTGTTCTCACAAGTTTCCTCTAAACAAATTTCGGGACGACATTTCCTAAAGTAGGGGAGACTGTGACATCTGTGCTGGTGTAATCATTCTACAGACTCTAAACAATACAATATTAATAAAACAGTGTGTTTTGATCCCAATGTTCGTTATTTATGTTTGATTTTATGCACATGTTGATTGTTGATCGATTTTGAACTCTATATCGCTTTCTGGGAAGTTATACGCAAACTGATGCGTAAACGTAATCAGTTTAACGCGAAAAACACTCCGGAACAGCAACATAAACTTAACATACTGATGTGTGCAAAATGCAACATATAAATTACATCAATTGTGGCATAAAACTAACCCTTTTTTAGTACTAATGTTGGAAAAAGTGTGCTTTTGTCTTCCTTTTGTATTTTCAGGATTAAATGAGCTCAAATTAACAAAAGAAGCAAAAAGACATCAAAATCTAACATAAATACAAGAAAAGGAACAAGACGTGACATGCCCGACCCCACGACAGCATCTTCCCAAGCAAAACAAGATAACAGAAGACTGAACACGCCCCGTGCTCAGCCAGCACGGGGGCGTGCCCAAGTGTCAGCAGAAAAGACAAAGTGGTAGAAGCTTCTATTGCCCACCACGGGGCCGTGCTCAGCGGACACAGGGCCATGGTCAACTATAAGATTCGCACAATCCAGGCAAATCTTCATAGTACAAAGATTCTTCTGCACCACGGGGTCGTGCTCAGCGGACACGGGGGCGTGGTCAACTAATAAGACAAGCTGCATTAAATGAAGAAAGAGAAGGATGTGGACACAGGGTCGCGCCCACTGGACACGGGGCCGTGCCCGAGCTTCTGTTCAGCCTATAAATAGGAGTGCTTGGCTCAAGCTCAAACCATCCCTTGGCACACTACCTCTCTCACACTTCACCCACCACCCACCACCACCATAACACCATCATCCACCACCATCATCCATTGTCCATCATAGAGTGTGTGAGTCGTCTCGGGATCCAAGATTGATCGTAAGAGTTCTTGACAATCAAGGCCATGTTTGCCTAAGTCTCTTACATCACTTGGTGAAGACAAGTGTCTAGTGTAATACTTTTTATTTCTAATCTTTTCGCACTTTTTATTTTGTTTTGTATTAATGACTTTAATAACTAGTTTCTTATGTTGAAGGTGATTCTTCCTTATCGTTTGTCCGTGGTGTCTTGACATTATTTTACTGTCTATATAAAATAAAAGATTTTCACCATTCATATCTCCACGGTCTATATGGAGGTATGTTGGCTACCTGGTCGGGGGTTAAGGGAACGGTTTGGTAAGAGTCTTGCCATTGTTCAGCGTTTAGAGGTCCTGCAATGGACCTGGGTCAAATTCAGTAGGACCTCCTTCAATGCTTAACGGTATTGGATGGCGGGGGTCCAAACTCTTTGATCCCCTCATAAGTTAACTACTATTAATACTATAACCCGGCTATTTAGGACTGTATCCCTGCTGACTCAGACTACTTAGTCGAGGGTAACGCCACCTCCAAAAGAGGGGCCTACCATAATTTGCATTAATAACTTAATTCATTATCTTTCAATTATCCGACCCTTTAGGATTGTATCCTTGCTGACTCAAACTACTGGGTTGAGGGTAACGTCACCTTCAAAAGAGGGGCCTACTACAATAACTAAGATAATCTCTTAAATAAGTGCAAAAGTGCGGAAATAATCAAAGGTTACACTATACACGAGTCGGAACCAAGTGATTCATCTTGTCTATCTGTTTTTTCTTTTATTTTTACTTTTCAGCATTTTAGTTAGTTTTTATTTTTCTTAGCTTAAAACATTTTTCTAAACTTTTTGATTTGATTAGACGTTGAGGATAAACCGGTACTAAAAGCTCTTGTGTCCTTGGACGACCTCGGTATCTTACCAACACTATACTACGCTCACGATGGGTGCACTTGCCCATATGTGTGTCTAGTGTTAGTAAATATCGTGTTTTATAAATTTAAAACTTGACTAAAAAAGTGTTAAAGGGGCTTAAAATATACACCTAATATATATAACGCTCGACACCCATCAAGTTTTTGGCGCCGTTGCCGGGGACACAAGGATTTTAAGAAAGTTAGGAATCAACGGCCTAATCTTTTTCCTTATTTTTCATTTTTTTTAGGATTTTTCTTAATTTTTCAGCTTCTGCAGAACTCAGCACGGGCCGTGCCCGCTGAACACGCCCCGTGCCCAATCATTGGAACTGGCAATCCTGTTTTAAGTCAGACAGTAAGCTGAACACGGGGCCGTGCCCACTCAACACGCCCCCGTGCCGAAGTTTCAGTTACTGAAAACAGAACCGTAAGATCCCAACGGTTGGTAATTTCTGACACAAACATGAGTGATACTGATACTTTTTACTTTCAGCACTCTTATGGTACTATGTGGTGTCAATTATGTGGTGGTAACCATAAGGAATTAGAATGCTATTTTCTAAATTTATAAGCCCCACTATATAGACCCATCGTTTCCTAGTATCCTTAAGAGGGGCGAAAGTAAAAATAATCCCTATCTCTCCCTCGAATGCTCCCAACCGGATTTTCTAGGAGAAATGCTTCTCGATGAATTATTTCAACTAGAAGATCTAATTATTGATTGGTTAAAAGAACTTAGGAAAGATTTCAATGATCTTTTCCAAGACAATAGCCAAGAAGAAAGGTTGGAAACGCATTCAAACAACTTCGTTGTTTCCGAAGATACTCCTAACTCTAGTGAGGACTTGAGCGATAGTCGTCCCTGTGTCGATTGTGCCGTGAAGGACTCCCCATCAACTTCGTTTGATGCATACATAGACCTGAGCGATTCGACATACACCTTCTTTAACGAGATCCCGGAAAAGGGTTGGACTTGTCCACCTACATATAGCATAGGAATCACCCTCACCGACAACCTCTTGCGTTCTCGTCTTAATCTAGATCAATTAAGGTATCTTAGGCACTTTGGGGTTGTTCCATCCAGTAAGGAACCGCCCGATCCGGAAAAGTTCTTTGAAAATAAACGAATTCCTTAAGACAGCTTCTAGACACGGGGCCGTGTCCAGGTCAGCACGCCCCCGTGTCCACCCAAAGATTCCTTTCTGATTTTATCAGAATGCGGACAAAAATGTGTCAGGATTCCATCTGCACACGGGGCCGTGTCCAGCCGACACGGGGCCGTGCGCAATGTACTGTCGTTTTCTATAAATGCAGCCAAGAATCCTGCATATTTGAACCATTCCAGGGACAGAGATTTGGGAATATTCTCACATACCATCCTAGGTATTTTCTAAAAGAAGTTTCTCAACTATCTTCTTGTCCTTTCCTCTTTTATCCACTATCATCTTCTTCAATTTTTCTCATACTTCCATTAAAGCTTGAACCTTCCATAATTTCAAGCCTTATTGAGATATTTGTTAGATTTTTGTTCATGGAATCTTGTTAAGAATAAGTTCTACAACAATGTTTTAAGTTGTTTATGTTCAAAAATGCTTTAAAAATCATGAAAACAATTTGAAACCCCAAGATTCCTTGTTCATAAATCCTGCAGATATTTGAACACGGGGCCGTGTTCGCCGAACACGGGGCCGTGTCCGAAGTACTGGATCCATAAAATTGAACTCTTTTCGGTATATTTTCTCAGAATGGCAAGCAGAACAAGCGGAAACTCTTTGTCGCATTCCAGAAACAACCGGCAGGGGAGAAGATCATCAACGGTTGAAGATTCTCTTGTAAACTATGTTTACGCCTTAAGAGAGGCCCTTGATGAAGTAACAAGTGTGGAAGAAGCATTGGTCGACCGCATTAATCATTTGACGGTGGGACTAGAAGGATGTCTTCGAGAGGTCAACCTTTTGCACCAAAGGTTAAACATTCTCGCCTCTCCTCCTTTGGTGCCGATTATCACCCAAAGGGCATGGAATGTGGTGCCGGAAGTCATCATTCCGGCCGAATGGTACGCCCTACATCCGGAGCCTCCTCGAGACATACTACAAGGGGTTCCGATTGGTGTCGCTCCTCCTCCACAAAATGTTGAGGAACATGAAGCCGCCTCCCTTCTCCCGAGGGAGATAGAAGAATGGCTCTAGCAACATCTAGGGACACCATTCGGCTTGGAGTTCTACAAGGCTTTTAGACCGGAAATCTATTTCCGGAATTTTGGTTCTTATTGTAGAAGTAGAGCTCTTTAGGAAGATTTTACGGATCCCTTGACCTAGCTAATATTAGGACTTTTATCTTTTATTTTCTGCTTTATTTTTAATTTTTAGGACTAATATGTAATTCTCTATGACTAATGAATGATGGTTTTAGTTAATTTCGTGTTTGGGTGGTGTTGAAATGAATAAAACACACTTGAGATGGCAAAGGATACAAGGGAAACTTAAACCAGCACCCCATGCAGGAAAACAGGACCATCCGACAAAAATTCTTCGTTTACAGTAAGCTCGGCACGGGCCGTGTCCGCCCAACACGGCCCCGTGCTGCACAGTCTGCAGAAAAGACCCAGTTCAGGTAACTTGACACGGGCCGTGTTCACCCAACACGCCCCCGTATCCAGGC
>JARYGA010051953.1:0-22964 GCA_030545235.1 Helianthus tuberosus | reverse complement strand
TGAGCCGGATGAGCTGAACCAAAACTCGAACCCGCTGACCCGGAACCCGAACCGAAGCAGCTTGACTGCTTTGACTGTGTTGACCTGCTGTTGACCCGAGTTGACTCGGGTGTTGACCGAGTCAACTGGGTTTAACCCGTACACGAACTGTCTGACCCGCTTGAACCAAAACTGAGATGAAGGAGCCTGCACCCCTGCTGACCCGAGCCCAGCTGTGACCCGAGACCCGAACCACAACGTCACCCGACAGACTCGTCACAAATCCGACCCAACCCGGGACTCCCAAACAGAAAACCCATCGGACCAAAGCAAGGACCGCCGGAAAACTAGTGAAATTTGTTGGTTACAGACATGAACCACCGGATAACAGAACCGACTGTCGGTCCGCCGCTCACCACCACCACCTCCGGTCCTCTCTCTCTCCTCGCCGTTTCTCTCTCTCTCTCCTCGGTGCCTCTCTCTTTCTGTCTCTATTGCACCGCCGCACACCACCACCAGACGGTGGTGGTGGTCCGGTATGTCATCGAGATGAGGGGGGGGTATGTGTCGGTTGGGTGTGGGGGTGATGAGTTGTTGGTTTGTGTCATGAAGAAGAAGAAATATCCTTTTCTTGTGTATGTATGAATGTGCAGCCAAAAGATGAGGGTGTTTGGCTATTTTGTTGTTGCCTGCAACTATATTCGAGAGAGAGGAAGAGACACAGACATATGTCTGTGTTTGTGTGTGCAATGTATGAAGTGTGTATGTGTATAAATAGAGATAGAGAGTTTTATTACCTTTCATGTATATAACTTACATTCAGGTCACTTGCATTTTCTTTAGGGTTAAAATCTCTTAAGATTTTATGGTTTCAAATCTTGGAGGCACAAATCTCTTGTAGAGATTTTGGAAGATTTGGCTGAGATTTTTAGATCTAATATAGATCTTGTTGAGATTTCCAAATCTTTAATAGATTTTGTAGGATTTTTATAAGATTTTGATAGCCAAAAATCTTTATGTGTAGGTTTAGGCTGTGGGTGTTGGGCTTGGGCCCAGGGCCCACAAGCTCAATCCCCGTGTGTAAGTGGCCCGTAAATCCTACGAGACCCGTTGTCAAAACCGAAATCACCGTAGCCTAGTAAAATAATATTTCGAGCAAAATAATGTTGGTATCCGTTGTAGTCGCATTCGCGCGTTGCTAATGGTAAAAATCTCGCGTAAAAGGCGCCGTTCGCCGTCTCCTACCATCGCGTTTTTAAATCCACGTTTGCATTTGTGTCGCACGGAAGCCCAATAAATTCAGAAAATTAATTTTGTACACATAAAATATTCGTGTAACATCCATACTTGTCGGCGTCGTCAGTATTTTGTATGGCAGCAGTCCGTTGTCGCGTAGTATTCAGCCGACTCCCCGTCAATCATCATACGCGCACTGTAAAGTCGGATAGACGTTCCCAGGCACTCCAAAGGCCTAATTAAGTTAATCCGTGCTGTAAACACCATTATTTGTTGCGTTAATTACTTGTAAATTACGTAATTAGGAGCCGTAAATTACGGGTTGTCACATTCTCCCCCTGTTACAGGAATTTCGTCCTCGAAATTTAGACTATGTCATCCCCTCAGAATTGTGTTATTCGCAGGTAAGTCCGAATAATAACAAAGTGAATGACCGCGTAGTCGAACAAGACTTATTCGAATCATGTGAATTCAAGGGCATTCCTTCACAATAGGAATCCCAACAGTTTAAAAGAATTTGTGTCTCAGTAATTGATGTCAAAAGGAAACGAGACGTAATGATACAGTCACCAGTGTGACTAAGTTAACAAGGATCCAACAATGAACAGGAACTTCGACCAATCGAATTCCATATGAACGTTTATAACATGTAAATGAGTTCTAGAAGCCAAGCTGCAAGTTATACCGACGCCACAAGGTGTCGCAATGAATGAAACAATTCAATCAATAGTGGTGATCGAACAAGAATCACCTGTGTTTTGCATGAAACGCTCAATCATGATTAGCTCAAGCTATAAGTTTGTACTGACACCACAAGGTGTCGTAGTGTTTCAAATAAGTCAATAATAGCGGTGATCAAACAAATCCACCGTGTTTGAAGTCAATTGAAAGCGTAGTAAAGTAAATATGAATGTTTGTTCCAAACAAACATCAAAGAATTTTCAATTGAAGATGGAACGTCAATGAGACAATGTTTTCGATCGAAGGTGAAGAAGCAATGAATGTCGCAAGGCATTCAATCGATGTTGAAAGAACTGTTATGAGGTACACCGGAATATGAAATGAATTGGTGTACCATTGTCTTAACACACTATTGTATCAAGACTGCTTTGATAAAATAAACCGGATTGGAAAACAATCAATAAATAAATATTTAGATCCGTGCATAAGATGCGTAAACGAGTTCAGTGCAAGCTTCAAATTAATGAAAATCACCATCACATGGTGTCGGAATCAACAAACAATTTAATGGAGTCGAATATCAAACAAGTTTACCACGACTCGGAACAAATGAAGTGTTCGTTAAAAATTGATTTGAATATGATGCTCCCAATACATCACATGGTGTCTCGAATCGAATAAGTGTGATGAGCAAGTTCAAACAATTGAACTTGGTTTTAGCGCAATCCGACAATAGATATATGTATCGACAAGAAAACTTTCGGCATGGTCACAACGAAAAAAAACCATGTATGTAACTTGTAAAGAAATGATCGTAATACAATGACCATTAAGAGGAGTAGAGATACGAAAATCTACTCAGTAAGTCTGAAATTCGAAATTTCAATAAAAGAAATTTGAGGACTTTACCTGGGGTTTCGTGTGATGTCCGATTGTTAGGTGACATTACCATGGAATGTCGAACATAGCGTATTCGTCGTAAGTTAGGTGGGGGGGCGGAGACAATAGTCTTCTCCCTGGCGTGATTCGTGTCGTTGCAGGATCGCGTGACAAGTTGTCGTTCCCTGATTGTTAGTTCTCCTGCTGACAGGAATCTAGCGTCGTCGTTAGATTGCGTCATCGTTCCTTCTCAAAGGCCTCGCCTCGATAATCGTATTTCAACCTCCATTGATGTATAGCTTAAGTTTCACGTATACCTGCGCACTAGCGTTGTGTGCCGCGTAGAAGGTGATGTACCCCGACATCCGTTGGCGTAAAATTTGAGTTCCATGTATTTATGTGCACTAGCGTTTCGTTATGCGTAGGCTGTCTGCTCGGGAAGTTAAAGTATCATAGACAATATGGATAATAGTGTGTGCCCGAGTTAATATTCGCGGTTCCTACGTGATGACCTTTAATAAACACACACATGCGCAAATAATCAATCATATAATCAAATAGTCCTCCTAGTCCCACTAGCCTCCCAGCCTCCCAGACTGAATCTCCTAGTCCCACTAGACTATCCTCCCAGCCTCTCAGACTGAATCTCCTAGTCCCACTAGCCTTCTAGCCTCCCAGACTGAATCTCCTAGTCCCACTAGACTATCCTCCCAGCCTCTCAGACTGAATCTCCTAGTCCCACTAGCCTCCCAGCCTCTCAGACTGAATCTCCTAGTCCCACTAGCCTCCCAGCCTCCCAGACAGAATCCCTGTTCCGAAGGTCTTAAATGCATGTTTCCTAAACTCTCAGATTGTTGTGCACTGTATGTAATCGTTTCGTGTACCGTGTATAAAACATCACAATAGCGTATGTTTGAAAACAAAATTTTGACTGTTTGTTTTTCGGCAACGGTTGGAGACCATATTCGAGTACTAGGCGTTCTGTATGTATTCAACGTCTTAATTGTCTAAGTTCCCAGAGGAAAGTGAGGTTAGAGCCTAGATATCACAACAGGAACCTAATTCGCTGTAACCTATAGCTCTGATACCAATCTGTCACACCCCGAAATTATCAGAGCATTGGCGTGACTGGACTGGTATCTTCATTGCACAGCGGAAGCAAATAAGCATAGACTTCTAGAAACTGAACGCCTGCTAAGTACTCGAGTCTCCAATGGTTCTCCTATTCCAACCGTGCCTTGTATTAGTAATGCAACCTGAGAAAGAACATGCGAGAAAAATCAACATAATGTTGAGCGAGTTCATAGTTTGTTCGTAAAAGATTTGAGATAAATCTTTTGAGTTGTGAAAGGTCTGAGATAAATCCTTTGAGTTGTGAAAGATTTGAAATAAATCTTTGGAATAACCGGTTTTTGAAGTAGTATTGAGAAAATGAATTTAAAAACCATTTTCTTGCAAAGTTATATGGAAACGTTGTGTTTGCAACACGTTATGTTCATAAAACCATGTTTTTGTAATGTTCGTATAATCATCAATGCCCACCCTGACTTTGACCCGCATAATCTTATGCCTTAAATTTTGTAGAAAACATGGTATTTAATTTGTATGAACAAGTATGTTTCGTACGAATAAAATTCCTGGTATGTAGCAGTGTAAGAGGACTTGTGATCACCAATGGTTTGCAAGGCCATTAGTATGTTGTGAAATGCAAATAGTAAGATACAACCTAGCCGATTTCTGCGTTGGGCAACCAAGTCACTCCAGGTCCGTTGTGGTTAGCCTCCGAGAGGTCCGTTTGGCCTAGAGCTGGGCTCGCTACACCCAGATAGATCTACCGCTCGAGTCCCTCGGTGTTCTAACTACCCATTCACATGATCTAAAACCTCCTTACGTTAACATACCGTGTATAAAATAAATCCCTAGTCACCCTGACCAGGCTCCTAGTCACCCTGACCAGATTTCCTGGTTACCCTAACCAAATCCCCGGTCACCCTGGCCGAACATCATTTACATTTCGAAAGTAAGCATTTGTTTTTGTAAAAACCGGTATGTTTAGTATAAACCTTTCGTAAATCATTTGTGTTCCTCGAAATCCCTTCGTAATATGATTTAGAAATACGAGTTTTGCGTTAGTTCAAAACTTTGTATGTTTTTGCAAAATGTGCATGTCTTTCCACCCCGAAAACATTTACAAAAATGTAAAGCAGTAAAAAGTAGGGGTTATGAACTCGCCTGAATATTCCTGTGCAAAGCTAGCTAATTTACGACTTCGTGAAGTCGTTTCCAAGAGTTGACTTGCTAGCGTGCATTCTACAATATTCCTAACACGGAATATCTAATAAGTTTCTAAATAAACGCAGTATTTAAACTACGTGCCATCGAGCTCTACCGAATCGTTAATCGGACGATTCAACGGTAAATTGTTAACTTAATAAAAAAAATGATTAAGTTAAACTTGTTAAGTCTCGTTTAATGTCAGTAGCAATTTAATAAGTCTTGAAAAAGACTTAGTTTCCGGGAGACTTAAAAATGAATAAATATTTATATAAAAATATATAAATATATCGTTGTAGGTGTGTTAGCCGTCTCGAGTAGTCATATGTGTATAAAAGAATATTTCTATGAAAATATCATATAACAAACTCGTATCGTATATTGCGTTTCGTATGAAAATAATATATAATAACTTGTATTATATATATCACGTCTTGTGTATATTTGCCGAAAATACACGTATATGCCGTCTAGGCGTATAAAATAAATATGAAGAGTTATATTTATTTTATAAAGAAATCGTCGAGTTGTTATGTTTGAAAATAAATATAAACCATATTTATTTTTGTAAAAGATTTCGCGTTGTACGACATCTAGAATAAATATATAACTATATTTATTTTGTAAAAGTATACGAGTTGACGACGTTCGAAATAAATATAACATTATATTTATTTGTAACAGCGTTTGGGATTATCATGGTTTGAAATATTATGGACTCGAATTCCATTAAGCGTTGTTATTGAAAAATAATACATGTCGTGTTTAAGGGTGTTTCTCGAAAAACGGGCAGAGTTTCCTCTATTTTTGGACGGCCCCGACAACACAAGTTGTCGTTTTATTTCAAAACTCAATCAATATTCTATCAACATTTACGTATAATCAAATTTATATAAACCAAATAATAAATCAATGTATACTTTAACTATCGGTTCACCATTTTGTTTCGGTTCGAGCTCGTTTTTACGTAATGGGTTAAAAGTATTAAACACGAAATAGTAACGCCGTAAAATCTTTACCCCTTATTCGAGTCGATATGTCGAGCTGACCGAGTCAACTCGCTGTGTTGACTGAGTTTGACTGAGTTGACTCGGTTTGACCGAGTCAACTGAAACCGAAACTGAGCCGTCTGAACGAACCGCTTGACCCGAACCGAACCATCTGAGCTGACTCACTGCTGTTGACCGAGTTGACTCGGTTGAGTTGACCGAGTCAACTTGCTGAGTTAACCGAGTCAACTGAGTTGACTCGCTGAGTTGACTGAATCGTATACAAAACTGACCCGAACCTTCCTGTTGACTGAGCCGGATGAGCTGAACCAAAACTCGAACCCGCTGACCCGGAACCCGAACCGAAGCAGCTTGACTGCTTTGACTGTGTTGACCTGCTGTTGACCCGAGTTGACTCGGGTGTTGACCGAGTCAACTGGGTTTAACCCGTACACGAACTGTCTGACCCGCTTGAACCAAAACTGAGATGAAGGAGCCTGCACCCCTGCTGACCCGAGCCCAGCTGTGACCCGAGACCCGAACCACAACGTCACCCGACAGACTCGTCACAAATCCGACCCAACCCGGGACTCCCAAACAGAAAACCCATCGGACCAAAGCAAGGACCGCCGGAAAACTAGTGAAATTTGTTGGTTACAGACATGAACCACCGGATAACAGAACCGACTGTCGGTCCGCCGCTCACCACCACCACCTCCGGTCCTCTCTCTCTCCTCGCCGTTTCTCTCTCTCTCTCCTCGGTGCCTCTCTCTTTCTGTCTCTATTGCACCGCCGCACACCACCACCAGACGGTGGTGGTGGTCCGGTATGTCATCGAGATGAGGGGGGGGTATGTGTCGGTTGGGTGTGGGGGTGATGAGTTGTTGGTTTGTGTCATGAAGAAGAAGAAATATCCTTTTCTTGTGTATGTATGAATGTGCAGCCAAAAGATGAGGGTGTTTGGCTATTTTGTTGTTGCCTGCAACTATATTCGAGAGAGAGGAAGAGACACAGACATATGTCTGTGTTTGTGTGTGCAATGTATGAAGTGTGTATGTGTATAAATAGAGATAGAGAGTTTTATTACCTTTCATGTATATAACTTACATTCAGGTCACTTGCATTTTCTTTAGGGTTAAAATCTCTTAAGATTTTATGGTTTCAAATCTTGGAGGCACAAATCTCTTGTAGAGATTTTGGAAGATTTGGCTGAGATTTTTAGATCTAATATAGATCTTGTTGAGATTTCCAAATCTTTAATAGATTTTGTAGGATTTTTATAAGATTTTGATAGCCAAAAATCTTTATGTGTAGGTTTAGGCTGTGGGTGTTGGGCTTGGGCCCAGGGCCCACAAGCTCAATCCCCGTGTGTAAGTGGCCCGTAAATCCTACGAGACCCGTTGTCAAAACCGAAATCACCGTAGCCTAGTAAAATAATATTTCGAGCAAAATAATGTTGGTATCCGTTGTAGTCGCATTCGCGCGTTGCTAATGGTAAAAATCTCGCGTAAAAGGCGCCGTTCGCCGTCTCCTACCATCGCGTTTTTAAATCCACGTTTGCATTTGTGTCGCACGGAAGCCCAATAAATTCAGAAAATTAATTTTGTACACATAAAATATTCGTGTAACATCCATACTTGTCGGCGTCGTCAGTATTTTGTATGGCAGCAGTCCGTTGTCGCGTAGTATTCAGCCGACTCCCCGTCAATCATCATACGCGCACTGTAAAGTCGGATAGACGTTCCCAGGCACTCCAAAGGCCTAATTAAGTTAATCCGTGCTGTAAACACCATTATTTGTTGCGTTAATTACTTGTAAATTACGTAATTAGGAGCCGTAAATTACGGGTTGTCACACTATTGCTATTTTAAACAAACTTGGTCATGTGTTTGTTACTTCATTATTACCCAAACCGGGTCTTTGCAATTCGTTTGAATTATCTAAAGCTAAACGTTTGCCTTTTGTTGAAAATCACAAACGTGCGCAACACACTCTAGACTTAATTCATTGTGACCTTTGGGGACCCGCACCAATAGCTTCTACCGATGGCTGCTTGTACTACGTTATTTTTGTGGACGACCACTCTCGGTTCACTTGGTTTTACCCTCTTAAGGCTAAATCCAATTTTTTCAACATCTTAATTACTTTCTTAAACCTTGTACAAAATCAATTCTCCACAAATGTCAAAGTTTTTCAAAGTGACGGAGGAACCGAGTTCACAAACAATCGTGTACAAAATCACTTTCAACAAAGTGGAATTCAACATCGATTATCCTGTCCCCATACTCCACAACAAAACGGAAGAGCGGAACGAAAACATCGTCATATAACCGAAACCGGTTTAGCAACGATGTTCAATGCAAATGCTTTATCCACCTTTTGGATTGAAGCCTTTACTTCCGCCACATACATCATCAACCGTCTCCCCACACCAATCCTCAACAATAAATCTCCCTTTGAAATACTCTTCAATCATCCACCCACTTACTCAAACCTACGAGTTTTTGGTTGCCTTGTCTACCCTTACCTTCGCGACTATACCAAAAATAAACTCCTACCTAGAAGCACACCTTGCATTTTTATCGGTTATAGTCCGAAACACAAAGGTTTCCGATGTCTAGATTCCACTACGGGTCGCATATACATCACTAGGCATGCCAAATTCGATGAGGACCAACTACCTTTTAATTCCGCAACTACCGCCATGGACATTTCCCTCATACCTTTCACAAACTTTGAAGATACTTTACCTTCCCCAACACAAAATCCCCCCACACCAACCACTTTACCTACTGTACCAAACTCACCACAAGATACTACTTGCCCTCACTGTTCCATCGAAACCTCTCATACACACACTTATACTCATCATCCCCACACCACTTCCAGCCCAACGTCACCCAACCCCAGCCCACTAACAACTTCAGGCCTTTCTTCCATGCCGCCACCTATTCCCTTCGGCCCATACCCTCAAAGTTCCTAGCCCACCTCAACGCCGCCCACCCAACACTACCAATCGAACCATTCCAACCCTCCCCACCTCTCCACCAAAACCAACACCACTCCAGCCAGCACCGACTCTACCCATCCTTCGTCATCCGACATCAACACCAACTCTACTAATGACCACCCCATGACCACTAGATCCAAGGCCAGTATATTTAAACCGAAACATTTTTCCGACCTAACTTCTTTCTCCAACCATTCTCTTCATCATTCCCTCCTTTCCACCCACGTTCCCAAAGGCATAAAAACCGCCTTAAAAGACACTAAATGGGTTCATGCCATGCATGACGAACTAAATGCTTTACATCGAAATCATACTTGGAAACTTGTTCCACGTCCTTCTTCCACTAACATCATCGGCTCTAAATGGATCTATCGGATAAAATACAAAGCCGATGGATCCATTGATCGATACAAAGCACAGTTAGTCGCTCAAGGCTTCAATCAAGTACCGGGAATCGATTTTTCTCACACGTTTAGCCCCGTAGTCAAATCGTCCACCATTCGGGTAGTACTTAGCCTTGCCACCATTCAAAGATGGAAGCTGCGACAACTCGATGTCAACAATGCCTTCCTCAGTGGAAACCTCACCGAAACTGTTTTCATGGAACAACCACCGGGATTTGAAAATCCTAAACATCCCACTCATGTGTGTAAGCTAAATCGAGCTATCTATGGCCTCAAACAAGCCCCACGAGCTTGGTTTCAACGCCTAAGTACGTTCCTTCTCACTCTTGGTTTCAAGTGTAGTCGAGCCGATCCCTCTTTGTTTATTTTTCACCGTGATGCCACGTTAATATATCTCCTCGTATATGTGGACGGCATCATCATCACGGGAAACAATGAAACTTTTATCTCCTCATTCATTTCTCGCCTTCACAACGAATTCAATATCAAAGACCTTGGCCTTCTTAGCTTCTTTCTTGGCTTGGAAGTCACCCACACAAACTCCGGCCTCTTCCTTAACCAATCAAAATATGCTTACGACATTCTTTCTCGAGCCGGTCTCCTTGACTCCAAACCCGTTGCCACACCCCTCACTCCCAAAGACACCTTTCACTATACCGGTCAACCTTTCCATGACCCTTCACTCTATCGTTCTCTTGTGGGTGCACTCCAATACCTTACCATTACCCGTCCAGATCTCTCTTATGCTGTTAACCAGGCTAGTCAATTCCTTCAAAATCCCACCACCTCCCACTTTCAACTTGTCAAAAGAATTCTTCGTTACCTCAAAGGCACTTTATCACATGGTCTAACGTTTGATAGACCACCTAACACCACTTTACTAGGTTTTTCTGATGCAAATTGGGCACGTTGTGTGACAACTGGCCCAAACCGGTAATTTCCGTACACTTTAATCATTAGTTAATGACTGCAATTATGAGTTTAATTGTCAGCAATGTCTGAACACATGATTAAACAAGTGAATTCATGCACGTTGTATACTACAAAATATTGCTTATGCATAAACGAGAGCGTTGCGTCAGAATTATTAGTAAACTCACCGGTAGGACACAATGTGTCAGCAGAACTGCAGAAAACAGTCAGACAATAAAATTGGAGCCTAGGTGTAGGTCCGACAACAAGAATGCATTAAAACCCAAGAGTACATACAAGGGTTAATATATATGCAATACGAAAGCAAAAATAAGCACTAAAAAGCACCCGAAACGCACTTTAAGTGCAGAATTTATGAAATTCAGCAATAAATCAGCATTTAGACATATAAATATTATGCTGAAATGTCGTTTTATTATCCAGAATATTTCCCTAAGTGTTGGGAATTGAAAGGGTACAAGAAAGGTACTTAAACGACACTAAAAAGTGTAATTTAGCACTTTAACGAACCGGTGTCTAACCGAACAACCGGATTTAACCCGGAACAAAAAAAATATATATATATATTGAAATGGCATTGTTTTTATTTTTCTAAACTAGTTAGGGTCCCCGAATACCCTAACACCCGTTATATTTCATAACACACATAATACGCTAATTAAAACCATTTGTTTCTAACTAGACACTAACTATCATATTGGAATGCAACTAAACCCCCCCCCCCCCACCCCCCTAAGTGACGGTTCCAACTTGTTCCCCCACATGTGGATTTGTTGTAATATTTTAATGGATTATGTTACATCTTAGGTAACATAATATACATTGGGTAAAAATAAGAAAATGGTTATAAGAAGTAACCTAAATATCATGACTTTCATTCTTTCACCACACTCCAACACATCTTTCTTTTCCTTCTCTTGGCTATCCTCGGCCGACCACACAAGCACCACCACCACCACTTTTCGATTTTTATCAAGCCATTCCAAGTGCATACAAGTGTTAAGGATCACGTATAAGGAGGCTCGGTGCACTCGGATTGCGAAGAACCTCCACCATTTGCTTTTATCCACGCGATTTTCGTCTAGTTTCTTCCCTAACCTCGAGCTAGTAGTAAGTGTTCTAAAACATCCTATTAATCTTGTCTAAAGTGGTTAATAAGAGATTTGTTGGATAAAAATCATGAACACTAGAGACCAAAACTAAAAGTCTACTAAAAATAATAAAAATGGTGGTTAATGGATGAATGTTAGTGTAAAACTTTTGAAACTAGTTTTGTTATGATTATTTATTGTTGTGGATTGCTAGTGTTGGAAGGGATCGTCATCAAACCACGCTAGATCATGTTCTTGGAACATGAACTAGCCTTATGTTAAGTCGTAAAATTATTAGATGACGAACCCTTTCAAACATAAACATGAACTTTTGTAAAAGTAATTTTTCTTGTAAAATAAGACTCTAAACATGTAGATCTAAAGATCTACAAGTGGTTTTTCGGAAGAACCAAGCAAAAAAATATTAGTTTTGTTAAAACCCGGATCTTATCCGAACTAAAAGCATTTTAGTGAATAAACAAGTGTGTAAACGCTTATGTCACAAGAAAAAATTAACAAGTAATACCTTTGAAATTCATGACTGGAAGTTGTGAAAATACCTACTCTTTAAAAATAAAGTTTTTAAGGAACTAAACTTATTTTTAAGGATAACAAGACTTACTAAATATGCTAGTAAGTTACTACACATTTTTGTAAATATTCAAGTTCATGAAATAGAGAAATTAGTGATTATTGTTGATGAGTATTGTTGATAATTGTTGTTGATGATTGTTGATGATTTAAAAGAAAATAAACACACGTTTTGAAAACGTGGGAAACCTCCATTTTTAGGGGAAACTCTGTCAAAATTTTTATAAATTTTGACACTTAGAAAAATATAAGTTTTTTGAGAAACTTATTCCCTAAAAATGTATTTAAGAGTATTACCAAGGTTTCCCTAATTTTTGGTGATAAGAAATGAGGATTTCTTCAAGAATAAAAATGGATATAAGTATGTATATTTTTGAGAGAAAAATATATATTATTTTATCACCAACTTTTGTGCTAAGTGTATAAAGTATGTGTTATACGTGCTAGTGTATTAAGACTTAAAAATACACTAAATACTCAGGAGGAGTATAAACATAAAAATACACATACAACATTCAAGATACATAATTCGGGTGCAAAGTGCAAAACACAAAAGACTTATATTTATTTTTGAGAAAATAATATAAGTAAGATACGTAGTTAAAAATATAGAATATTTTTAACACAAGAATATATACAAAAGAGAGTGACTGTACTTGTGCGACACAAGTCTAGTGACTAACGTTAAGAAAACGCGTATAGGTTACGACGTTAATTAAGCAAATCCGGTGGAGTTTACGACGCTAGGAACGCAAAGTTGTGAGTTCATGCTCCCCCTTTTCTCTTTAACTGTTTTCAGTTTTTATAACTATGGGGGTGAAATACATGTACAATGTACAAAATTTATAACTGGTATGATATAAATACAAGAAGTACACTTGGTGAGAACGAGAACCAAGTGTGACGAAATATAAGAATAAGAGAAGCGCACTTGGTGAGAACGAGAACCAAGTATGAGGCGCTATGAGAAATGATAACAAGAAACGCGCTTGGTGAGAACGAGAACCAAGTAGGATGCGTTATGAGAAATAGTGTCACGAATAGGGTACAGAAGCACCATTAATCGTGTACATACTTAGACCGCAGAACAAAAGGTTAGATCTAACGGGTGCCTGGCAGCCACACTCTCGGTGAGGGCGAGAATCGAGTAGTGCTTTTGTGTCTCAGAATATACCAATTAAATGCCTTAGGTTTGGTGACTTCCTATGTCGTGTCACATGTTAATGGCTTTGCAACCCATTAACAATCCTGATATTTACAGGAATATTTTAATTACATGAAATTCATACCATACTAAAAATTGATGAATACTTGAGTACGTGGGGTACTCAAGAAAAGATTGAATTATACTTGAAGTACGTGGGGTATTCAAGAAAATGAGAATTATACTTGAGTACGTGGGGTACTCAAGAAGAAATTGAATTATACATGTGTACGTGGTGTACACATGAAACTGGATTTATATATGAAAACTTGATTTACTCACAAACTATGTTTTCACACAAAGTATACAAACATGAAATACAAAACTGCATGAATTCACACCAACTTTATGTTGACGTTTTTCCAAAAACTCACATGTATTTCAGGTAACTAGGATAGATGTGCGCGTGGTCTTGCTTATGCTCGTGGATGTCGCTTGTGTTTAACTTTAAATAAAGTTGTAAACTTTTAAGACAATGTTTTATGCTGTCTAGCGATATAAACGCTAAACTTATGTTTTCAAATTATGGTATTTGATGTTATTTTACGAGCATGTAGCATGTTTACTCTTCGTATGCAATGAGAACCTTTCATGATCACACCTCGTGCTTCCGCCGTAGAAAGGGGTGTGACAGATTGGTATCAGAGCTGCGATTGTAGTGAACCAGGATTCCTTCTCGAGTTTAGTCTACAATCTCTAGGATCCATTCACGAAAACAATTTTCTAAGAGTTTTCATTGCATAAAACGTCCCGCGACATCCACTACCTGAAACTGTCTACATGAGTCTAGAAAAGACACTACGAGACTTAGAGTGCACTTGTGTAGCACTTGTCGTTGACTAGAAATTACTTGCAATTATGTGTGATAATTAGCATGTACTAGAAGTAGAAGGTCACAAGTATATGTGACTTTATCTGAAAGCAATGGCCTACCTGAAGGAAGAAATACGAGGATGAAACAAACTGTGCGGACTGTGCAAGGAGTTACGTAATTATGGATGCATACATAATTATGGAATTCAGTGCACAGAAATCACAGCAAGTCTTGTCACGTATAGATTCCCTCAGTGAAAGCCTACTAAGTACTCTGCTAGAGTAATAATTGTTTGATGTCACTCATGTGGTATATATACCTGTGAATATATATGATACTACTGTCTAGGGTGACGATATCAAACAAATGTCTAACCCTGTTGTGTTATGTTCTGTCAGAACATGGCACCCAGAAAAGCTGTGAATGCTCGCAATGATGATCAACCTCCACCTCCCCCACTGCCAAGAACTGCTGAAGAGCTGAACGCTCTACTGGAAGAAAGGATCTCCGCTGCTATCGCCCAGTACGAGGCGAACCGTACCCAGGACAGTGGAGGACCAAGCAACGCTAGGCGTAATGGGAATGGAGATTCGTCTGGAGGCAACGCGGCTCAAGGCTGCACTTTCAAGCAGTTCCTCGACTGCAAGCCGATGAACTATGACGGCACAGGAGGTGCAGTAGCATTTGTGCGCTGGACGGAGAAGACTGAAGCTACTTTCCGCATGAGCAAGTGTACCGCGGGTCAACAAGTCACCCTTGCTACTGGGTTGTTTGTCGATGAAGCTCTGACTTGGTGGAACCTGCAAGTCCAAACCTTGGGCGATGATGCCGCTTATGGCCTAACTTGGGACGAGCTAAAGGAAAGAATGAGAGAGAAGTACTGCTCTCGTGCCGAACTCCAAAGGCTGGAAACGGAGTTCTGGCACTTGACTATGGAAGGTGCTGACATCAATGGTTACACTCGAAGGTTCCACGATCTGTCAAGAGTGCTACGCTATATGGTGACTCCGGAATTTAAGCGTGTTGAACGCTACATTTGGGGACTGGCCCCAGAGTTTCGTGGCATGGTGACGTCGGCCAAACCACAAACAATCACTGAGGCTGTAACTCTGGCTGTCAGCCTGACTGAAGATTGTGTTCGTATGAAGAAGTTATCATTGAACCCAACAGAGAAGACCGAGACGCATGCTGAGTCGTCCGGCGACAAGAAAAGAAAGCATACAAGTTTGAACCAAGCAACTCGTAACAACAAAGGCTTCAGCAAGAAGCGTGACGCTAACCCGTCTCAGGAGGCGAAGACCCTTGCAACCAAAGCATACCAAGGCTCCATACCTAGATGCCAAAAATGTAAGTATCATCATGATGGAGCTTGTCGCATTCCAAGGTGCGACAAATGTGGTAAATTGGGTCATCAAACAGAAGACTGTTGGGGAAAAGGAAAGAACCGAAATGGAAACGGTGCTGGTAACAAGAATGGTAACGGGAAAGGGCAGAACCAAGGATGCTTCAAGTGTGGAAGCAATGATCATTTCATGAAGAACTGCCCAGAGAGAAACAATGCTCAGGCTAGAGCATTTGTGATTGGAGCAAAGAACGCACGCGAGGACCCTAACGTGGTCACCGGTACGTTTCTCATTAACAATCACTTTGCGTCCATATTATTTGACACTGGCGCCGATTATAGCTTCATGTCTGTGGAATTTAAACGCATACTCGGAATAGAATCTAGTAGATTAGAAATTCCTTATTCCATAGAGCTAGCCAATGGTAAACTCGTTGAATCGAGCGAAGTTGTTAGAGGCTGCACACTGGAACTTGGCGAACGAAGGTTTAGCATCGACCTCCTACCTATTCAATTGGGTAGCTTCGATGTAGTAGTCGGAATGGACTGGTTGTCCAAGAACAAAGCTGAAGTTATTTGTCATGAGAAAATCATTCGCATCCCTTTAGCGAATGGTGAAACTCTCATCGTGCATGGAGAAAAACGAGACGCACCTCTTCGAATCATCAGTTGCATGAAGGCACGGAAATGCTTAAGGAAAGGATGTGTCGCTTTCCTAGCACACGTTATAGACAAGAAGGCTGAGGAGCCGAAACTCGAAGACATTCCTGTGGTGAAGGAATTTCCTGATGTGTTCCCTGAAGATCTGCCAGGACTACCTCTGCAACGACAAGTCGAATTCCATATAGACTTGGTTCCAGGAGCTGCTCCTGTAGCCAAGGCACCCTATCGACTTGCGCCATCCGAAATGCAAGAATTATCTACACAGCTCCAGGAGTTGTTGGATAAAGGATTTATAAGGCCAAGCTTCTCACCCTGGGGAGCTCCGGTATTGTTCGTGAAGAAGAAGGATGGAACACTGCGGATGTGTATCGATTACAGGGAACTGAACAAACTCACGATCAAGAATCGGTATCCGTTACCAAGGATTGATGACTTATTTGATCAATTGCAAGGATCAAGCTACTATTCCAAGATCGACCTTCGATCTGGATACCATCAGCTGAGAATCCAAGATGAAAGCGTGCCAAAGACTGCATTCAGAACACGCTATGGGCACTACGAATTTCTTGTGATGCCATTTGGATTGACGAACGCGCCAGCGGTCTTTATGGATCTGATGAACCGCGTATGTAAACCATATCTCGATAAATTCGTGATTGTATTTATCGATGATATCCTGATTTACTCGCGAACGAAAGAAGAACATGAGCAACATCTCAGAACCATCTTGGAACTACTAAAGAAAGAGAAACTCTATGCAAAGTTCTCGAAATGCGAATTCTGGATTCGCGAAGTACAATTTCTTGGTCACGTGGTGAATGAGAAGGGCATTCATGTAGACCCGTCCAAGATAGAAGCAATAAAGAATTGGGAAGCTCCCAAGACCCCAACTGAAGTTCGACAATTTTTGGGCTTAGCGGGCTATTATCGGCGATTCATCGAGAATTTCTCAAAGATAGCTCAACCGCTAACGACCCTTACACAGAAAGACAAGAAGTACGACTGGGGTCACAAACAAGAAGAAGCCTTCCAGTTACTTAAAAACAAGCTCTGCGATGCACCAATACTATCATTACCCGAAGGCACTGAAGACTTCGTGGTATACTGCGACGCCTCACGACAAGGCTTGGGTTGCGTGCTCATGCAACGCCAAAAAGTCATCGCTTATGCTTCAAGACAACTGAAGGTTCACGAGAGAAATTATACCACTCACGACCTGGAGCTGGGCGCAGTGGTATTCGCCTTAAAGATTTGGCGACATTATTTATATGGTACTCGATGTACAATCTTCACAGATCACAAGAGCTTACAACACATATTTGATCAGAAGGAATTGAATATGCGCCAGCGACGTTGGGTCGAGCTGCTGAACGATTATGACTGTGAGATTAAGTACCATCCTGGAAAGGCAAACGTTGTAGCGGATGCGTTGAGCCGAAAAGAAAGGGTTAAGACCCTAGGGGTTCGAGCATTGGAAATGACGATTCAAACGAACCTCACTGCACGCATTCGGGATGCACAACAAGAAGCTCTTAAAGAAGAGAACCGTAAAGCTGAATACCTACGGGGTATGCTGAAATACATGGTGCCAAACGAAGAGGGAGCCTTATACTTCAAGAAGCGTATTTGGGTTCCGCTCTATGGAGGCATACGAGAAGTCATCCTTGATGAAGCCCACAAATCGAGATATTCGATCCATCCAGGGTCGGACAAAATATATCAAGATTTAAAAGAATACTATTGGTGGCCGAGACTCAAAAGCGACGTTGCTGTTTATGTTGGAAAATGCCTAACCTGTGCCAAGGTTAAGGCAGAATATCAGAAACCGTCTGGCCTACTACAACAACCAGAGATTCCCGTGTGGAAGTAGGAACAGATCTCGATGGACTTCATAATGAAATTACCCAGGACCCCGAGAGGGCACGATATGATATGGGTAATAGTTGATCGACTGACGAAATCTGCGCATTTCCTACCGATCCGAGAGAAGGATAGCACAGGAAAGCTTGCAGAAATATACTTAAGAGAAATTGTGGCACGTCATGGAGTGCCAATCTCAATCATTTCAGACAGAGATGGACGCTTTGTCTCAAGAATCTGGCAATCATTTCAGGAAGCCTTTGGATCTCAGTTAGATCTAAGCACGGCATTCCATCCGCAAACAGACGGCCAGAGCGAACGGACTATACAAACGTTAGAAGATATGCTTCGCGCATGTGTCATGGATCTAGGCGGCAGCTGGGATACTCATCTACCTTTAGTTGAGTTTTCCTACAATAACAGTTATCATACGAGCATAAAAGCCGCGCCGTTCGAAGCTCTGTATGGTCGCAAATGCCGATCGCCCTTATGTTGGGCAGACGCTGGAGATAAGCGTATGGTTGGTCCTGAACTTGTACAAGAGACAACCGACAAGATTGCGCAGATCCGAGAGCGCATTAAGGCGGCTCGAGAACGACAAAAGATCTACGCCGATCCGAAAAGGAAATCAGTAGAATTCAAGGTAGGAGACAAAGTGTTGTTAAAAGTCTCACCTTGGAAGGGCGTAGTCAGATTTGGAAAGCGTGGAAAGCTGAATCCACGATACATCGGACCATTCAGAATATTGAAGAGAATTGGTACCGTGGCATACAAGTTGGAGTTACCGGAAGAACTTAATGGAGTACATGATACGTTTCATGTATCTAACCTGAAGAAGAGTCCAACACAAGAAAGCGTGATCATCCCGATGGATGAAGTGCATATTGATGAAGCCCTCCGATTTACAGAGCAACCCGTTGAGGTTACCGACTGGAAAGTCAACAAGACCAGGAGGAGCAGTGTGAAGCTTGTCAAAGTACGTTGGAGCTCTAAGCACGGACCCGAGTACACATGGGAACGTGAAGACCAGTTCAAGAAAAAGTATCCCCACCTATTCAAGAAGACTCCAGCGAGAGTGAGTTCAGCCTGAATTTCGGGACGAAATTCTTTTAACGGGGGGAGACTGTGACAACTGGCCCAAACCGGTAATTTCTGTACACTTTAATCATTAGTTAATGACTGCAATTATGAGTTTAATTGTCAGCAATGTCTGAACACATGATTAAACAAGTGAATTCATGCACGTTGTATACTACAAAATATTGCTTATGCATAAACGAGAGCGTTGCGTCAGAATTATTAGTAAACTCACCGGTAGGACACAATGTGTCAGCAGAACTGCAGAAAACAGTCAGACAATAAAATTGGAGCCTAGGTGTAGGTCCGACAACAAGAATGCATTAAAACCCAAGAGTACATACAAGGGTTAATATATATGCAATACGAAAGCAAAAATAAGCACTAAAAAGCACCCGAAACGCACTTTAAGTGCAGAATTTATGTAATTCAGCAATAAATCAGCATTTAGACATATAAATATTATGCTGAAATGTCGTTTTATTATCCAGAATATTTCCCTAAGTGTTGGGAATTGAAAGGGTACAAGAAAGGTACTTAAACGACACTAAAAAGTGTAATTTAGCACTTTAACGAACCGGTGTCTAACCGAACAACCGGATTTAACCCGGAACAAAAAAAAAAATATTGAAATGGCATTGTTTTTATTTTTCTAAACTAGTTAGGGTCCCCGAATACCCTAACACCCGTTATATTTCATAACACACATAATACTCTAATTAAAACCATTTGTTTCTAACTAGACACTAACTATCATATTGGAATGCAACTAAACCCCCCCCCCCCCCACCCCCCTAAGTGACGGTTCCAACTTGTTCCCCCACATGTGGATTTGTTGTAATATTTTAATGGATTATGTTACATCTTAGGTAACATAATATACATTGGGTAAAAATAAGAAAATGGTTATAAGAAGTAACCTAAATATCATGACTTTCATTCTTTCACCACACTCCAACACATCTTTCTTTTCCTTCTCTTGGCTATCCTCGGCCGACCACACAAGCACCACCACCACCACTTTTCGATTTTTATCAAGCCATTCCAAGTGCATACAAGTGTTAAGGATCACGTATAAGGAGGCTCGGTGCACTCGGATTGCGAAGAACCTCCACCATTTGCTTTTATCCACGCGATTTTCATCTAGTTTCTTCCCTAGCCTCGAGCTAGTAGTAAGTGTTCTAAAACATCCTATTAATCTTGTCTAAAGTGGTTAATAAGAGATTTGTTGGATAAAAATCATGAACACTAGAGACCAAAACTAAAAGTCTACTAAAAATAATAAAAATGGTGGTTAATGGATGAATGTTAGTGTAAAACTTTTGAAACTAGTTTTGTTATGATTATTTATTGTTGTGGATTGCTAGTGTTGGAAGGGATCGTCATCAAACCACGCTAGATCATGTTCTTGAAACATGAACTAGCCTTATGTTAAGTCGTAAAATTATTAGATGACGAACCCTTTCAAACATAAACATGAACTTGTGTAAAAGTAATTTTTCTTGTAAAATAAGACTCTAAACATGTAGATCTAAAGATCTACAAGTGGTTTTTCGGAAGAACCAAGCAAAAAAAATATTAGTTTTGTTAAAACCCGGATCTTATCCGAACTAAAAGCATTTTAGTGAATAAACAAGTGTGTAAACGCTTATGTCACAAGAAAAATTTAACAAGTAATACCTTTGAAATTCATGACTGGAAGTTGTGAAAATACCTACTCTTTAAAAATAAAGTTTTTAAGGAACTAAACTTATTTTTAAGGATAACAAGACTTACTAAATATGCTAGTAAGTTACTACACATTTTTGTAAATATTCAAGTTCATGAAATAGAGAAATTAGTGATTATTGTTGATGAGTATTGTTGATAATTGTTGTTGATGATTGTTGATGATTTAAAAGAAAATAAACACACGTTTTGAAAACGTGGGAAACCTCCATTTTTAGGGGAAACTCTGTCAAAATTTTTATAAATTTTGACACTTAGAAAAATATAAGTTTTTTGAGAAACTTATTCCCTAAAAATGTATTTAAGAGTATTACCAAGGTTTCCCTAATTTTTGGTGATAAGAAATGAGGATTTCTTCAAGAATAAAAATGGATATAAGTATGTATATTTTTGAGAGAAAAATATATATTATTTTATCACCAACTTTTGTGCTAAGTGTATAAAGTATGTGTTATACGTGCTAGTGTATTAAGACTTAAAAATACACTAAATACTCAGGAGGAGTATAAACATAAAAATACACATACAACATTCAAGATACATAATTCGGGTGCAAAGTGCAAAACACAAAAGACTTATATTTATTTTTGAGAAAATAATATAAGTAAGATACGTA
This sequence comes from Helianthus tuberosus, assembly GCA_030545235.1. Taxonomy (NCBI): domain Eukaryota; kingdom Viridiplantae; phylum Streptophyta; class Magnoliopsida; order Asterales; family Asteraceae; genus Helianthus; species Helianthus tuberosus. The sequence continues at coordinate 1,593 of JARYGA010051953.1, read as the reverse complement.
GTTAAAAATATAGAATATTTTTAACACAAGAATATATACAAAAGAGAGTGACTGTACTTGTGCGACACAAGTCTAGTGACTAACGTTAAGAAAACGCGTATAGGTTACGACGTTAATTAAGCAAATCCGGTGGAGTTTACGACGCTAGGAACGCAAAGTTGTGAGTTCATGCTCCCCCTTTTCTCTTTAACTGTTTTCAGTTTTTATAACTACGGGGGTGAAATACATGTACAATGTACAAAATTTATAACTGGTATGATATAAATACAAGAAGTACACTTGGTGAGAACGAGAACCAAGTGTGACGAAATATAAGAATAAGAGAAGCGCACTTGGTGAGAACGAGAACCAAGTATGAGGCGCTTTGAGAAATGATAACAAGAAACGCGCTTGGTGAGAACGAGAACCAAGTAGGATGCGTTATGAGAAATAGTGTCACGAATAGGGTACAGAAGCACCATTAATCGTGTACATACTTAGACCGCAGAACAAAAGGTTAGATCTAACGGGTGCCTGGCAGCCACACTCTCGATGAGGGCGAGAATCGAGTAGTGCTTTTGTGTCTCAGAATATACCAATTAAATGCCTTAGGTTTGGTGACTTCCTATGTCGTGTCACATGTTAATGGCTTTGCAACCCATTAACAATCCTGATATTTACAGGAATATTTTAATTATATGAAATTCATACCATACTAAAAATTGATGAATACTTGAGTACGTGGGGTACTCAAGAAAAGATTGAATTATACTTGAAGTACGTGGGGTACTCAAGAAAATGAGAATTATACTTGAGTACGTGGGGTACTCAAGAAGAAATTGAATTATACATGTGTACGTGGTGTACACATGAAACTGGATTTATATATGAAAACTTGATTTACTCACAAACTATGTTTTCACACAAAGTATACAAACATGAAATACAAAACTGCATGAATTCACACCAACTTTATGTTGACGTTTTTCCAAAAACTCACATGTATTTCAGGTAACTAGGATGGATGTGCGCGTGGTCTTGCTTATGCTCGTGGATGTCGCTTGTGTTTAACTTTAAATAAAGTTGTAAACTTTTAAGACAATGTTTTATGCTGTCTAGCGATATAAACGCTAAACTTATGTTTTCAAATTATGGTATTTGATGTTATTTTACGAGCATGTAGCATGTTTACTCTTCGTATGCAATGAGAACCTTTCATGATCACACCTCGTGCTTCCGCCGTAGAAAGGGGTGTGACACGTTGCATTGACACTCGAAGATCCACATATGGCTACTGCATTTACTTAGGTGGTAACTTAGTTTCTTGGAGCGCAAAGAAACAACCAACCGTCTCTCGTTCAAGCTGCGAATCGGAATACAGGGCTATGGCAAACACGGCGTCGGAAATCATCTGGATAACTCATCTTCTTCGCGAACTTCATGCATTACCACCGGGACCGCCAACACTATTTTGTGACAATAAAAGCGCACTATTCTTAATTCAAAATCCCATCTCTCACAAAAGAGCTAAACATATTGATCTAGATTATCATTTTGTTCGAGAACTAGTTGCTGCGGGACGTCTACACACAAGGTTCATCTCCACGGACAAAC
>JARYGA010051952.1:0-28710 GCA_030545235.1 Helianthus tuberosus | reverse complement strand
GAAGAAGGTTGAGGTGAGGAAGGTTGAGGTGAGGAAGGTTGAGATGAGGAAGGTTGAAGTGAGTCTGACGAAGGTTAGGTTGAGGTAGGTTGAGGTGAGGAAGGTTGAGGTGATGAGGAAGATTGAAGTGATGAGGAAGGTTGAAGTGACGAGGAAGGTTGAAGTGACGAGGAAGGTTGAAATGATGAGGAAGGTTGAAATGAGTCTGACGAAGGTTGAGATATTTTCACACACAATTTAAAACTTATCCTCTGACAAAGTTGGTGACAATTTTCAACCTACACGTTACTTTCTCTGATTTTCAGAACTTTTTCAACAAAACATCATCATATGTACTCAATTTGTCAACTTAACATATTATATTCCACAAACACTTTAATTCAAACAACAATCCAGATCAAACATAGATTTTATATGAAGAATTTTATGAACACTTTGAAGACCACCAAGAACAGTGATGAACTCGATGGGTTTTCCGGTCACCGGAAAAATTATCGAATACGATTTTGCTTAAAACTTCAACAAAAACCAAATGCTAACATGTAGACATGCAAAATAATAAGGTTTTCACTAAAACTTATAGCAAAGACAACGATTTAAACACAGATTTCCAGAAAATATATAAATTTTTCAAGAACGAAATATGAAAAATCACAATAACACACTTGTTACAAACACGACAATGTTTGGTTTTAAACAAGGAAAACACTACAAGAAAATGAAGCTAATGCAACCCTCCTAAAATGTTGCATTAGGCCTTGAAAAGGTTGCATCAGGCCTAATGCAACCTTTTATCAAGGGCTGCATTAGGCGAAGTTGCATTTGACCTAACGCAACTTTTTTGTTAGATAATGCAACCGTTTTCTAAAGGGTTGCATTTACTATTCAAATGCAACCCTTTTAGCACGCAACCTTTTTTATATGCTAATGCAACGTTTTTTACTTTTAAATGCAACTTTTCTAACACTCAAATGCAACATTTGCTACACTAAAATGCAACCTTTTTTTAATCAAATGCAACACTTTTTTAAGATTTTAGTTACAACAAATGTAACATTTTTTATACCAAATGCAACTTTGAACATAAATTCAGTTACTATAAATTAATACGCATTCAATCGCAATTACATCAAAACAACAACATAGATATCATTGATGGTTAAATGGTGTACTTTAACATAGTTATCCAAACTTAAACAACAACATAGTCAACACAAATTGTTATACAAAGAGCAATGAAAACATTCTACTCATCTTGATCTCCAATTAATAGTTGTTACATAACCATCCGCATCATAACTTCCAAGTCTTCTTGCTAGTTGTTAATATCTTTTTGCCTAGATTTGAGCTCAGTTTTTATTCTTTCATGATATTCTTCAATCTCCTTGTGCATTTCCATCAACTGCTTTTCTGAACTTCAAGCACCTCTCCAGAATTATGTATGACATGCAAGTCACAAACTGATGCATATAGAAGCTGCAACTAATTCAGAATTATGACATGAAGCCTCTAATACAAGTGCAGAATGAAATGTGTTGGGTAATATATCTAGACTGGTTTGGACATAAAAGGTAATTTAAGTGAAGACTAAAAATCTAACAAACAAAAGAAATAAAACTACTAATAAATACCTTACAAAGACATACTACATGATCTAGTGTATCCCTGGCAAAACAGGCAGATCAGAACCGACCGTGTTGCAATTTTGTAGTGCAGTTAACCAGGATACCTGCTCGACAGTACTTGGTGAACTGCGTTAAATATGCCCCTGAAATCAGTAACCAAACAATCCAAAATATGAATAATAGTGATCTTTTCACTAAAGAAAAAATAATAATTCTGAAAATTAAAAGGTTTATGTTAATCCTTGATTGACGCTTATTTCGGTTATTGTTAATGGTTTATGTGATCTTTTCACTAAAGAAAAAATAATAAATCAGTTTGGTTATTGCCTAAAACCAAAACCATAACCGAACACTTCAATTTTCAAAAAACCATAAACGATTGGTTTCAGTTAATCACTGATTGACGCTTATTTCGGTTCGGCTCCGTTATTTAACCGATTTTACCATCCAAAGTTTTTTTGTTGCTTTTTTTAGCTGACACATTCATTTAATTGACCTAAATTTTTCTTAAAAATTTAGGCTAATATTGGGTCAAACCTATAAGAATGATTATTGCTTTTGATTGAGTTGAAAAACTAGTGTTCTATATTTGTAGGTGGTAAGAGATTAATAGGATGATGTTCTACACCAATGTGGATATATCCTTACAAAAATATGGCGTTGAAACTTTTTCTATTTGGTTTTCCGTTGAGATTCAAAGATATAGGTTGATGATTCAAACAAATCAAAATAAGTTGTTACTTACCTTGAGCTTTGATCCGCATTCTCCAAATGTTGGCTCAAAACCATTTTTAACCACTTGTTTGGAATGGATCTTGGAAAAAAAGGCTACTCCCCATCAGTTACTTCCTTGTGGTTTTCTAATAAGCACGGTATGAACAAAACAAATTATATTGCAAGCATAAAAAGAGTAGAAGTTAAAACTGACTTAAGAAATCATAAATCATGTGTCGATATCCAAGAAAAAGAGAAGTTTAGATATCTTGTTGGATTTCAATAAGGAAATGAGATTGCAAAGAATATTAAAGGTACATTTTATTACATCATATAAATGCACACATATAATCAGTTCAATACGGTTAATTCGGTTATGCCACACACCATAACCAAAACCGAACCGCAATTTTCGGTTAATCGGTTATGGCTTAACCGAACCATTGATTAAACGTTCGGTGTTCAGTTCGGTTAATTCGGTTATGGTTCAGTTAATTCGGTTACTTGCTCATCCCTAACACTAACACAATCAATAAATTCAAAGGGCATCCATAATTGCCACCATTTGGCATTTAAATCAACATTACATTATTTGAGATTACAATATCTAATAACTAACTAGAACAACCTCACGAATTTTAGCTGGTAAATCAATAGTAAGGTCTTGATTAAACTTAAAGCTAAACTAGAAATTCGACCCGTGTGCGTTGCAGCGCGGGCAACGAATGTCAAAACATAAAAATAAGGGGATAGCGTATGACATCAAGCGGACTTTTTAACTTCGTGGTGCGTAATTTTTTTAGCCCTGGGCGTCAATCACTGTTTATGTAAATCATATAATCTGAAAAGTTAGAACTTCATAAGTCTGTTATTTTACAAGTCATTAGATGCTGCTCCCAACCTACAAACCTCAAGTATATGCAACTGTCATCACTAAACAAAGTAATTATGCATACATCAACATATTAATCCCAATATATTATCTATAATAAATGAGATAACTACAAGCCATCACTAACAAATTCAAGTAAAATGTAGAAGGTAATAAAAGATTAGGAATAGAACGCTCACATAATATAAACTGATGGTGTAATTACAGATATGCAAATTCAAAAACTTTGATTAGTTGATTGCATACAGAAATGAATAATAAGTCGCTCACCAGGTCGAGTGTCCCTACAAGGATGAACTTCCCATTAGGAAAACTGGTCCATTGACATCAGGCCGCACGAGTGGTGCACTATCCATGTTGTGCCGCATCAACGCAGACGACTGCCCAACATCACGATCAACTACTGCTGCCTTCCGCTTCATATGCAAAAAGCCCTCTGTTATACGCAGAAGCAGTGTAATGATCAAAACAGATGTGGGTTTACACTGCTGGACAATGATAGGTGTATACCATTATCAAGAAAAAAACAAATTAGCATAACAATGAAATCCAAGTTGCTATCTTAACAGTTTTAATCTATTCCTATTATATACAATGTGAGTTATTACCAAATAAACATGACTTGAGATATTGAAAGCCAACTACAATCTACAAAATGCAACCTGCAATATTGCAACCTAATCCGCAACGTGTAACGTTACCTTTGCATACGCAATTTGTAGTTAATATAACATAAAATCTATGAAATTCATGGTTGATACCTTGACTGGGTGTAAAAATAAATTGACTTGCATTTTATAGAACTTGCTGGGAGCATTGCCAACGACTTTGGCGAGACGGAGAGGTGCGAGTCCAGCCTTTAAATCCTTCAGCTAAGCATACAAATTTCATTTGATTTAAATAAGAAGTAATATAAAGCAAAATACACTTACAAAAGCCCAGAAAAAATTAAACAAAATCAATGGACTGACATGACTGACTTTGAAAAGTCAACTGGCTTGAAGGGTGTGAGTAGTTCTAGTATTACCTAGAGATGCCTGTCATAATTCGGAGAAAGATGATGACTAAATTACCTAGATTATGTTGTGTAATAACTATTGAATTAGCTAGCATATCTGAACTACCTGTTGATCAGCTCCAACAATAGCAAAAAGACTAGAGCTAAAAAGCATTTCAACAATAACAAACGCTCCAATAACTGAGGATAAAATATTGGGTCATCTTAAAATTGATTCAAACTGAATAGTGAATACAAATACAAATACAACATAACCAAAATACTACACATATCAGAAAGTAATGTAAGTTAATTGATATTGTAATCACACAACTAGTATACAATCCATTGAAAGTCGTATCAACCTAATTGGGGGTTCGCCTGAGAGTCCATATTAACCTAATTGCTCCCTTCCTTAAATCCCAAAAATAACTAATCAATCAGTCCATTTGTAAAACCCAAGGACTAAAGAAAGAAATAAAACATAACATCAATCAACCGACCCATTTGTAAAACCCAGAAATACTGAAAAAGAAATGTCAAGGATTGGAGGTGATGAAAATTACCTGTTATGCAAGATTAAATGAGAGAACCGATTTTGTGTATACTGACCTAGGATTGAATGGGTTGAAACTGCTGCGATATACCCTTCTTGCAGTCAACCACTCCTCTAGTTCGCTTCACCGGATATTAGGTCAGTATTGCTGTTTGAGAGTGATTTAAGAGGGAAACTCAAAACTTTTCAGCCTAAGTGCCCGCTAATCATCTTTAAATTAAGAACCACCCAACTATAAATGTTAGATTATAAAAAGCAAAATGATTTTCTTTTTTGAACGGCAAATTTGGATTACTGACGGACCAGAAGTATTGTCGTGTCACCAGCAGAATCACCCGATCATATCCATCTCTACTAGGCAATGCCTATACACCTTGAGGAAACCCATAAATATGAGAAAAAACCCTTGTGGGAATCGAACGCAGGACCTATTGGTCCCAAAGCTTTATCACACCCTCAATATGCCACTAGGATATAAAGTCATGGGAAAAAAAGCAAAATGAATTAAGCGGAAAATGATATATTTATTTATTTAATAATTAGTTAATATTAAAAATAGTAATATTTTTCATATTATATTATAGTATTTTGATTTAATTTTGATTAAAAATTCAATTAAAATAAACCAACCACTATTTCTACTCTATAAACGAGTTTCCAGGCGAACTCGATAGGTTGACAAGTTGACCATTTAAACTCATTTATATTGTATTTTACTTTTTTCAAAATGTTTTATGTCATAAGTTAAATTTGTTTTTTATAATGCAACCTTTCAAGAAAAAGGTTGCCATTTTTAGTAAAATTCGCAACTATTAGATAAAAATGTTGCAAATTCAATATAATTTTGCAACCCTTTGTGATAAAGGTTGCATTAGATCTATTAATGCAACCTTTATGTTTAACAAAGTTGCATTAGAGTCAAATGCAACTCATTTGAAAAGGGTTGCTAAAAAAGAGTTGCATTAGGCCTATTTTCTAGTAGTGAAAAGAGCCAAGGCTCTGATACCACTTGTAGGTCCGTTTTTCCCGGAGGATCCGATACGTAACCTATTCCCTGTTTATCACAAACACGATCGCGGGTGCGGAATCCCCGAGACGGTGCAAACCAAACAATGTAACGCGAGTAACACAACAGATAATCAAAGATTCACTTGGATTAAAAGGACGAGAACAATATCAAACATATACACACAATGTTTGACGATAAACTCTCTGGTTTCACTATGCTCTCATGACTAAAACTGACTAACATTTGTGCTATATATACTGTCCACTTGACGAACCTTCTCAGACGAAGGTTATGAGTGGGGAAGGTTAAACTTCCCCACACATTATCTTGACGAACCATGAAAGGTTCCCCATGTATGTAAAGTCTTCTCATGAGATCATCGTGACATCATCATGATGTCATCATGGTGATGTCATGGATGATGTGTCTGCGGGACGGTTCGCAGCTCTCCGTGTTTCGCATGTCGAACTCTGGGGCGCACGACGGAGGAATGTCGTGACGTCGGACTTGAGCCGGACCTAACCGTGTCGAACCGAACCAAGTCGAACCGAACCGAGTCGCGTTCACATAAAGTGTACCAACAGATAATCCAAATAAACAAGACATGGCAAACTAGAACATGAAATGAAATACTTAAATGAAAAATAAAAAAGTTACTTCCTAAACTTCATCCCCTAAATTCAACCTTTTAACTTTGACTCTCCTAAAATTCAGCCTATCCAGATTTGAATTAGCAGGTTTGTATCAACACTCCCGGCCCGAAAAATCGACTTGTCCTCAAGTCGAAAAGAAGGTAATTGATGCGCCAACAAGCCATAACTTTTTGGAGTCGCTTCTTTCAAAGGATGGTCCCACCGTGATCGCCATTCAAGTCGTACCATAGCACGTATTGCACTTTCTACGATGCGCCTTGGTGGGCGCCACTCGCGCCATCCGGCTACACCTTCGTTCGGAGTCTTTCGCATGGGTCCTCCAAACCCGGTTAGCAAAGAATGAACCGCATAAAGACCGTAACTTGGATATGTATGAACAAGTTTTATAAAATTTCTAGAAGGACACATGGTCTTCAATGAGGCTTTTTGTTGTGTCGTGGGTTTCAAAAGAAAGTACCAAACCTGAACAGATTTAATACTTTGGTTGGGCCTGAAGGTGAGTAGTGAACTTGATGAGTTGGTCGCGAGGTGGATAGATGCAATATTTCGATTGTGCACCACATTTGGTTTTGGTAATGGTGTAGACAATGCAATTAACGAGTTTGGTACTGGTGCCCGGTTTGGTGTTGGTCTTTGTAGCGATGTTGTTGGCTGTTCATGGCATGGTGGTGGTGCGAGGGCTTGAAGGCCGGTTTTGGGATGGTGTTTGGTGCTGAAATCAGGGAGAGTGTGAGGTGTAGATGGTGCGGGTGGTGGTGCTTGGTTGCTGGTTGGTTTTCCAAACATCATGATTTTGAGTTCTGCAACATCACCCCTTAATTGAGACACTATGGTGTCAAGTTTGGCTGCAATTCCAGCCAATTGAGAAGCAATCTGATATGGGTTTAATGCGCTACTTACGCTACTCCGGGTATTCACCATCTTCTTTGAGTTTCCCGGCAATGGAACCATTGATAGATACTCGAAAACAAGAGGCTGATTTATTGAAATATTAAGGTAGTTGGCCCAATTCGAGAGGGGCTAATCTCCAATACAAAAACACTAGATAATCCAAATAAACAAGAAATGGCAAACTAGAACATGAAATGAAATACTTAAATGAAAAATAAAAGAGTTACTTCCTAAACTTCAGCCCATAAATTCATCCTTTTGACTTTGACTCTCCTAAAATTCAGCCCATCCAGATTTGAATTAGCAGGTTTGTATCACATACTCTACATAGATTTGATCCTTAGATGTATAAGGATAACTAATTTGGGGCATAGTTAGGCGTTGTAGAACACATATATTTGTAGCTGGTAAAGCGGTTTATGTGGACACTTGACAGCCACATTGGTTTTTCTATGTTGTTAGAAGCGCCTGAACCTTTGAAATATACGCCTGTTTTGGGGCACAGTTAGGCGTCGTAGACTCACGTACCCGCCGCAACGCGCGGGCATCCCACTATATTCTAAAAAGATCAAGTGGGATAATAGGATGCGGATATGGTTATATGTATTAAAAAATACATACTTTGCGCTTATTTTATCTCAAAATCCATTTTTTTAACTTTTAAGTTCATAACGTGCTGACACCTGATCGAAATGCGTTTTTATGTTTTTGCTTAGATTCTCAACTTATGCTTCTCATGTGATTTGATGAAAACAACTCAATCAATTGCAAGACCATGGTCACCTGACTTCCCGTGATCACGATTCACGACTAAGTTTTTTGGGCGCCCGCCTTGAGGAGCTATGTTTTTTAAACCATGATCGCGCCTTGCTAGCCTTGGGCGTGCGCTTTTCTGCACCTTGCACCTAGGCTCCTAGCAAGACCAATGCACCTTGCGCCTTTGACAACATTGATCAATATATCAATGTTTTGTATTAGTTTTGTTTTCTACAAAGTAAGATTGACGATGCTTCACTCTGTGTAAGGCCTCCTAATCCAAGATCTCACTCAGCTAATGCAACCAACAGGTGTGCGGAATCCACCTGATGATCAACCACTGTAGATGAAACACTAGAATGCAAAGATCTGTGAGAAAAATCAAGAATACACAGAGTATTCTTGATGAGGAAGATGGATGACATCACACACAGTAGCCGCCAGACAAAACACACACACAATAATTAGGGTTAGAAAGGTGCACAGAATTTCACACAGAATCTCCCTACTTGTCTATTCCACATAAAGGTATATATACAAGACAAACTCCAGACAACACATTGTCCGGAGACAAGGGCCCAAAGCCCATACAAGACAAATCACGGACTCCATGACATACTAGAAGCCCGGACAAAACAATCTAAACAAAAACCCTGACTTTTGCCTAAACACAACCCCTGACAAAAGTCTAGACATAAACTTGGACAAATTGTCCAAGGATAAACCTTGGACTAAGTTTCAAGACATGTACAATAAAGACCCTAACAATTGGAAGGCATGCACTTATCACCCAAAGTGCATTAACAGTTAACGCTGTTGGGGGGGGGGGTTCAGTTAACAAGGTTTAGTCGTGGACTCGAAAACAAGGGCCCGGATAACGATGCATGGTGGGTGAAGCGGATGCGGCTTGATGTTGATTTGAAAGCCTTCCATAATATGGTTGGTGTGGCTCAGGATGGTTCGAAAACGTTTAGGACCATAATGGATGCGGTTAGGGCAGTGCCTAAAAAGAACAAACGACCCTTTGTTATATACATCAAGGAAGCTATTTACAATGAGCATGTTAAAATCCCACGCCATCTTAACCATGTCGTCTTATATGGCGAAGGTCCAACCAAAACTAGAATTACCGGAAACATAAGTTATGATAATGGAGTTCTCACTTACAAGACCGCTACCGTTGGTAAGTTATTACGATTTGCGACCTTAATTTATTTTTTATTATTTTTTATAATTTTTTGCGGCTTATATGCGACCGAATCTAGATTTTATATAAAAAATAACGGAGAAAATCACCAAAATATCAATTTTAACACATGATTGACAAAATAGCCTTGACTTAATTCCTTCCTAGAAATATCATTTGACCTTTCTTTTTCTTTTCTTAGTTAAGGAATTGTTTTGACCAATCACTAACTTCCACATGGCACATTGCGCTGCTGTCAACAGATTTTGACCTGGGGCAACAGATTTCCATCTAGCGCAAGAGAATGGATCTACGGCACAAAGATGGAAATCTGTTATTCTAAGATTAAAATTTGTTGTATAAGAGTAGTCAAACACTGGTTGATTAAATAATTTTAGAAGTTATTTTGTTAACATCATTAGTCAAGATGACTATTTCAAGAGTAGTCAAACACTGCTGATTTTCCCTTTTTCGAAAATCTTATGCAACCATATCTATACGGGCGCAAGTTTTGCAACCTTTATTTTTAATCCTAATGATTATTTTTTGAGATGAGGTTTATTTATAATTCCAATTTATTTATTTTTTTACGTTTTTACGACCTATTTGTGACCGAGTTTTACTAAAATGTAAAAGCTGTGAATGGAGATCAGTTCTTAGCAAAGGACATAGGATTCGAGAACACGGCGGGACCAGAAAAACATCAAGCATTCGCCCTTAATGTCTCGGGTGACATGGCCGTTTTTCACAACTGTGCCATTGACGGATACCAAGACACCCTTTACACGCACTCATACCGCCAGTTTTACCACGAATGCAACATCACAGGGACCATAGATATCGTGTATGGTGACGCAGCAGCCATCTTCCAAAACTGCATGATGATTGTAAAAAAAAAACCCTTGACAAACAAGAGTGCATGGTGACAGCCCAAGGCCGAAAGGACCGACACTCAAAAGGGGCATTAATCCTTGAGGGATGCATTATTACAGCTGATCAAGAATTTTGGGCCACGAAGCCAATGCCTAAAAGCTACCTTGGTCGGCCATGGATAGTGTTCGCGAGAACTATCATCATGCAGTCGTTTATCGATCAGAACATCGCGCCTGAAGGGTGGGCACCGTGGGATGGATCATTTGCTCTAGACACATGTTATTTTGGTGAGTTTAACAACAAAGGACCACGGGCTGATACCGCGAAACGTGTTACATGGAAGGGGATTAAGAAGATAAGCCTAGTAGAGCCTGTTAGTTACACCCCACAAAAATACATCCAAGGAGATTTATGGATCAAGACATCTAATATTCCTTATCATGGGCGGCTCTTTAGGTATGCGGGGAGGACTTCCGCACAAGGCCCGTTTTTTCGAGGGGCACGGGATTTTTTTTAAAAGATCGATATATATATATATATATATATATATATATATATATATATATATATATATATATATATATATATATATATATATATATATATATAGGGTTGGGCTATATAGAAAACCCTTATGTTCTTAGAAAACTCTGGAAACTCAAAGCTCCCGACTTTTTTTTTTTTTTGAAAAAAAATAACACATGTAATATACATGTTTTTAAGAGTTTTGGGCCAAAAAAAACAAAAAAGCGCCGAGTACTTTTTTTAAAAAAAAATAAACAAGTTCCAAAAACTTCGTTGACTAACATGTGTTAGACAAAAAATGCTGAAAGTTGCTGAAATTTGTTTTTTTAAAAAAAAAAAAACCCTTCGGCGCTTTTTTGATTTTTTTGGCCCAAAACTCTTAAAAACATGTATATTACATGTGTTATTTTTTTCAAAAAAAAAAATGTCGGGAGCTTTGAGTTTCCCGGGTTTTCTACCTAAGGAGGGTTTTCTACCTAGCATTATCCTATATATATATATATATATATATGTTATTTATAAAAAATTGTACACGTATAACAAATCCAATATAGAGGCCCATTATCAAAAGATTTGTATTTTTTATAATTTACCCAACTTAACAATAGGTTTATTGGGCCCAATCCAATACTAAAATTATTAAAAAAAAGAAATTCGTAATTATGTTGTTTATCGTTAAAGCATATGGGCCCATTTTTCGAGCTCGAACAAGGTACGTGAATTCTCAGAGACGCCACTGTTCTTTATGATGTTGGACTCATGTCATGAGTCCTGATTCTTTCTTCAATTCCCATATTTTTTAACTTCAAGTTTTAATACTGTATGAGGTCAGCATGTACCTTAAAAAATTGATTTAAATTTTATTTTTAGTTAGCAATATTTTGTATTCAATGTCGTTAGGATGCAACATTTATTCAATAATTAATAATATAAACATATAACGTCAAGAATATAATTAAGGTTTCAAAGGAAAATAAACACTAAAGAAAATCATGACACACCAATAATATATGCTTAAAATATAATGAATTTAATAAATGTTAACCATATCATGTGGTAATAGAAAGAAGTTTTCAAAGCTAAAATCAATAAAAACTAAATTGTAGACGATAGTATTACAAATTAATTAAATTGGTTAACTATTTTATATGCTGTAAAAGTGTTTTTACTACTGGTTTTAAATATTTTACAACAAAAGTAAATAATAATAATAATAATAATAATAATAATAATAATATACATTTCGTAGTTGTATAAATGCCTTACTTAGACCACTAGAACATGAAATTTTTTTAATTAAAAGTGTCTTTGTTATTAATTCTCTGAAAGTTGCCGAAAGACTTAGTCCACCGTATATTAAAGGAAAAAACACTAAAACAAACATTATTCCATATATAACGTTGCAACTTTTTTGTGTATTATCACTTGTACATTGTGTTTTGGGTGTTTCCCAAAAAAAAAGTTTATTTTTTATTTTTAACCCAAAGGTTTTTACCTTTTACAATTTTAACCCTACATAATTTGTTTTTTTAATTTTAACCCAAAACTTTTTATTATTTGCAATTTAACTTCACAACTTTTGTCACTTATAATTGTCATCTTTCGCAAATTTTCGTTTTACGTATAGTTCTAAATTGCAAATAATGAAAAGTTTTGGGTTAAAGTTAAAAAAACAAATTATGTAGGGTTAAAATTGTAAAAGGTAAAAACCTTTGGGTTGAAAATAAAAAAATAAACTTTTTTTTGGGAAACACCCAAAACACAATGTATAAGTGATAATGCACAAAAAAGTTGCAAAGTTATATATGGAATAAATTTTTCGAGTTAATACGACGCAACGTGCATGTGTGGTTCAATGTTTTTACCTCTATTTTTCCATGTTTGACAGGTTCGTCGCAACACGCATATCCTAGGTCGAGTCAGTGTTGGTGGTCGATGACGGTTGTGTGACATTAATACTATTTGACACCGTTTTACGCCCCGCCGCAACGCGGGGTGTGCTTTGGGTGGTTTTCAAAGAAAAAATGGTTATGCGTATGGTTGTCGTAATGTTGGCTTTGGGGGGTTTCCAAAAAAAATGATTTTTTTTACTTGTTACCCAAAAGTATTTTATAAATTACTTTTAACTCAAAACTATTTGATTTTCTTTTTTACTTTTAACCCAAAACTTTTTATCTTTTGCAATCTATCATTATAACTTTTTTTACTTTCAACTTTGGTTCTTTATAGTTTTCATTTTCCGCAAATTTTTCGCTTTATGCTTGGTTCTAAATTTTGCGACTTAACACATCGCAACGTGCGTCGTTGGTTTAACGTTTTTACGTTTCGTTCTAAATTTTGCGAGTTAACACGACGCAACGTGCGTGTGTGGGTGTACGTTTTTACATCGTCTATTTTTCCCCGTTCACTACTGGAAAACTGCTATTATTCCTACCAAAATTTCCTACGTATTTCCTACGAATGAAAATGGCGACACTTTTCCTACGATATTCCGACGAACAAGAAAGGGTCTTAGTTTTGTGACAAAAAAAGCTACAAAAAAGCGACAAATTGGTTTGCGTAGGAATAGTGTCGGAACGTTCCGACGGATTTCCCATGGAATTCGTTTTCATTTTAAGCATTAGTCGGAAATTCGTAGGAATCAGTATGCGTAGGAAATGCATTGGCAATTTCTGACGGAATTCCTACGAAATTCGTTTTTATTTTAATCATTAGTAGGAAATGCGTAGGAATCCAATTTAGCATAAAAAATATTGATAATAAATAAAATTAACGATATTAAAATATAAAGTTTTTTTGTTTAATAAAAATATATGTTATTTCTAAATTAATTCCGTAGGAAGTGTGTTGGAAATTCCGACAGATTACTCACGGAATGGATAATTTTTTTGTAATACACATATATGTTATTTTTAAAACAAATTTATATATATATATATATATATATATATATCCGTAGGAAATGTATAGGAAAATACTGACGCAATTCCTAGGAAATTCGTTTTCATTTTAATCATTAGTAAGAAATGCGTAGGAACCCAATTTATCCTAAAAAAAATATTCATAATAGGAAAATACTGACGCAATTCCTACGAAATTCGTTTCCTTTTAACAATTCGTCATAAATCCGTAGGAAAATAACAAATGTAATAGTTCCGTAGAAAAATCGTAAGAATCAATACATGCCTTAATACGGTCTATTAGAGCATGTATGACTCGTATTCTTAGCAACCCTATAATAGCACTCAATACAACGTGATGTAACCCTTCAATATCGAATGTTACATGGTAAAGGTCTCAGCGGACCTTTAAGATATATCAAGGTCCAACACGGTCTATTAGGGCATGAGTGACTTGTAAATCTTCGTTACCATATAATAGCACTCAATACAACGTGTTGTAACCCTTCAACATCGAATGTTTCATAATAAAGGCCTGAACGATCCATAAACATATATCGAGGCTTAACATAGTCTATTAGGGCATGTATGACTTCTAATTGTTCGTTACGATATAATATCACTCAATACAACATGGTATAACCCTTCAACGTCGAATGTTACATTATAAAGGCCTTAATTGGGCCATTAAGATATATCAAGTCCTGCACGGTCTATTAGGTCTATTAGGGCTTGTATGACTTGTTAGTGTCCATTACGATACAAGATCACTCAATATGACATGATATAACCCTCCAACATCGAATGTTACATAATAAAGACCTCAACGGACCATTAAGATATATCAAGGCCCAACATGCTCTATTAGGGCATATATGACTTGTAATTTTTTGTTACGATATAATAGCACTCAGTACAATTTGATGTAATCCTTCAACATCGAATGTTACATAATGAAGGTCTTAATGGGCTTTTAAGATATATTAAGGCCCAACATGGTTTATTAGGGCATGTTTGACTTGTAAATCTTCGTTACCATATAATAGCACTCAATACAATGTGATGTAACCCTTCAACATCGAATGTTTCATAATAAAGGCCTGAACGATCCATTAAGATATATCGAGGCTTAACACAGTCTATTAGGGCATGTATGACTTGTAATTGTTCATTACGATAAAATATCACTCAATACAACGTGGAATAACCCTTCAACGTCGAATGTTACATTATAAAGGCCTTAATTTATTGAAACAAAGAGGTTACTTTTGTCGCATAGTGGACTCAACCTCCCACGTATATCCTGGGCCTCTACGGGCATTCCATTTAACCTTTACTATAGGCACGTGCTTCCTTCGGAGATTTTTAACCTGTCAATCCTCTATCGATATCGGTTTTACACAAACCTCAGGCTTTCATCAATCTGTACGTCTTTATGAGACATTGCCAGCGATTCATCAGCTAGACATTTCTTTAAATTACAGATGTTGAACACATTGTGAATTCCACTAAGCTCCTCAGGCAAGTTTAGCTTATAAGCTACACTGCCGACACATTCGATGATCTCGAATGGTCCTATATACCTCAGGCTTAGCTTGCCCTTCTTACCAAAATGCATCACACCTTTCGAGGGTGATACCTTTTTGTTGCCTATTTCAAACTTTAGAGGTTTTCGCCAGTTATCTGCATAACTTTTCTGCCTAGCTCTGGCAGTTTTTAGGCGATCGCGAATTTGGACAATCGTGTCCGTGGTTTCAAGGACTATATCAAGTCCTGATAACTGAGCTTCTCCCACTTCCGCCCAACAAACAGGCGTTCTGCATTTCCTTCCATACAATGCCTCAAAAGGCAGCCTGAATGCTAGTATGGCAACTATTTTTATAGGAGAACTCGATCAACGGTAGGTGGTCATCCCTGCTGCCACCCAAATCAATAACACATGCACGAAGCATGTCTTGCAAAGTTTGAATTGTACGCTCACTTTGCCCATCCGTTTGGGGATGGTAAGAAGTACTAAAATTCAAACGAGTGCCTAATGATTGTTGGAAGCTTTTCAAAAAATGAGAGGTGTATCTAGTATCTCTATCAGATATAATGGTTATTGGCACTTTGTGGAGAGATACTATCTCATCCACGTACAACTAAGCTAGCTTGTCGGAGCTATGAGTCTCCTTAATGGGTAGGAAATGTGTTAACTTTGTCAGTCTGTCAACTATAACCCATATAGTGTCATTTCCATGCCTTGTTTTAGGTAACTTGGTTATAAAATCCATGGTTACCATCTCCCACTTCCATGTGGGAAGTTCTGGCTGTTGTAGCAAGCCGGACGGCTTTTGATGTTCAGCTTTAATCTGAGCGCATGTCAGACATTTAGCTACATGTGTGGCTATAGATTTCTTCAAACCTATCCACCAGTAATTGGCTTTCAAATCTTGAAACATTTTATCACCTCCAGGGTGAACTGAGTATTTGGAATTATGAGCATCCTGGAGGATTATACTCTAAGTCCTCAATGGATAGGAACCCAGATTCTACCATTCAATCTAAGGATTCCATCCTTGCCCGGTAACAACTGATCAGCTGTTACTCCTAACTTTTCACTTGGAAAGTTAGTTTCCAATATAGCTTCCTTTTGAGCGGCTAACAGCCTTTCATTCAAGATGTTCTTGAGTTCAATACTCTTGGCATTAATCCGTATAGGTTTGATCCTTTCTTTTCTACTCAATGCATCAGCGACTACATTCGCTTTACCAGGATGGTAGTGAATTTCACAATCGTAGTCATTTAATGTCTCCATCCAATGGCGCTGCCTCATATTGAGATCCTTTTAGCTGAATAAGTGTTGGACACTTTTGTGATCCAAATATATCACACACTTAGTTCCATATAAGTAATGTCTCCATAACTTTAGTGCAAATACAACGGTACCCAATTCCAAATCGTGGGTGGTGTAACTCTTCTCATGCACCTTTAGTTGTCGTGATGCATAGGCAATCACCTTGCCTTTCTGCATAAGCCCACAGCCCATACCGGTGTGTGAAGCATCACAGTACAAGACAAATTCTTCTATTCCTTCAGGCAATGTCAACACAGGAGCATTGCTCAATTTCTGCTTAAGAATCTCAAAAGATTCTTGTTGTTTGGGACCCCAATCGAACTTCACATTCTTGCGGGTCAGAGAAGTTAACGGTGCAGCAATTCTTGAGAAGTTCTCAATGAACCTTCTATAATAACCAGCTAATCCCAGAAAGCTGCGAATCTCCATAGGTGTCTTAGGTACCTCCCAGTTCATGATGGCTTCTATTTTAGTGGGATCTACTTGGATACCACGCTCGCTCACAACATGTCCAAGAAATTGGACTTCACGAAGCCAGAACACACACTTGGAGAATTTAGCATACAGCTTCTCCTGTCGTAGCAATCCTAAGATACATCGAAGATGTTTCTCGTGATCAACTTGACTACGAGAAAAGATAAGTATGTTGTCTATAAAGACAATGACAAACTTATCTAAGTATGGCTTGTAGACTCGATTCATGAGATCCATGAATGCTGCAGGTGCATTAGTGAGCCCAAAAGGCATCACTAAGAACTCGTAGTGGCGATGCCTCGTTCAAAACGCTTTTTTAGGTACATCTTCTGTTCTAACCTTGAGTTGATGATACCCAGATATTAAATCAATCTTCGAGAAGAAGCTTGCCCCTTGTAGTTGGTCGAACAAGTCATCGATCCTGGGTAATGGATAACGATTCTTGATTGTTACCTTGTTTAACTCTCGATAATCAATGCATAAACGCATTGATCCATCCTTATTCTTCACAAACAATATAGGATCTCCCTAAGGCGAAGAGCTGGGTTGTATAAAACCCTTTTCTAATAGGTCATCCAATTGAGTCCTTAGCTCTTTCATTTCTGTAGGCGCTAGACGGTAAGGAGCTCGTGCAATTGGTGCAGATCCTGGCAGAATGTCTATCCTGAATTCGACTTGCCTCTCAGGAGGTAATCCAGGTAGTTCATCAGGAAAGACATCAGGGTATTCAGAGATAATCGGAATGTCTTCAATCTTGGGTTTTGGATCATCTACTGTCACTTGTGCCATATAAATGACACATCCGCTCTTCAGACACTTCGATACCTTGAGAATAGACACATTGTCTGGCAATCCATATTGTGTATCTCCTTGAATGGTTACTAATTCACCAGATAGGGTTTTGATGTTAACTAGTTTCTTATCGCAGGCAATTTGGGCTCGGTTATGCGATAACCGATCCATGCCTAAAACTACATCAAACCCAGCCAATTTCATTGGCAAAAGAGATAGCGGTATAGAATGATTCTTAATGGATATAAAGCATACATCAAGAAGAGTTGAAGTTGTTTCTATGGTACCATCTGCGAGTTCTATCTCATATTTTATGTCTAGAGTTTTAATAGGCAGATTCAGTAACTTACTAAACTTATGGTCTACAAATGACTTATCAGCACCCGAATCAAATAAAACTCTAGCATAAATATCATTAATGAGGAAGGTACATGTTATAACGTTATTGTCGTTCATCGCCTCCCTAGCGTTTATTTGAAAAACCCTTGTGTTGGTTTTCTTCGCCTCATCAGGTTTCTTAGCATTTTTAGGGCAATTAGTTTTGATGTGCCCCTTTTCATTGCAACCATAACAGGTTGCATCCTTGATGTTTCGGCACTCAACAGTCTTGTGCCATTTCTTCTTGCAGATTCCACAAGGTTTAGCTTGTGGATCCTGGTTGCACTTTCCAAAGTGCCTTTTGTCACAAACCTTGCACCTGGGCTTATCACTTGACTGCCCTTTCTTGGAACCAGAGTTCCCTTTCTTCTTTTTGTTTGATTGGTGGGACTGGTCATCCTCCCTTTTCCTCTTCCCTTCTTCAGTGGTTTTCTTTGACCTACTCCTTACAATATCGAGAGTAAGTGACAAAGATAGATCTACAGCCGATCTATATGTAGCGGGTTTAGAATCCTTGACATTTCCCTTAACCTCAGGGGCTAAACCACCTATAAAATGCGCTATGCGTTTGGGTTCAGGGGAGACCAGATAAGGGACAAGTCGAGACAACGAGTTAAAACTGATCACATAAGACCTGCAATCCAAATCCTTCATCACCAGAGTGAGGAAGTCAGTCTCCACCCTTTCAACTTCATGCTGCGGACAATAAGTGTCCTTTACAGGATCAACAAATTGATTCCAGGAAAGGTTATACAAAGGAACCTTTCCAGTGGATTGCACCAAGGTTTCCACCATGTTAGGGTGTCGCCCTTGAAGGACTGAGATACAAACTTAACTATGTCCTCTTTAGCACACCCACTGATATCAATCACCGTTTCCATTTCATCCAACCACTTCATATAGTCGAAAACTCCCTTTTCTTCCGTGAAATCTCTTGGTTTACAAGAGATGAAATATTTATAAGTACAACCCTTGTTGTACCTAGGAGTCTGATCAAAAACAGTTTGCTTTCGAGGTTCACTCTTTTGATTGGATGAGTGTTGAGACTCATCCTTATTTAATGTATGCGAATGCAGTAGGGACTTTGTATGAATTTTAGACAGAACATTACTCGGTTCTTTAAACATCCTGTCCACAGCTTGAGCAACTGCAGTGTTTATCATTGCTTGTAATTCAGCACCAGTAACGTTTATCCTGGTATTATTGTTTCCTTCCACAGGATGACTATTAGCTTCGTTAGAGCCAGCCATGATTTGAGTACTAAAATCAAACAATAATAATGTATTTAGATATTATAACGAACCACCGTATCTGGTGATTAGATGGTCATGGTATTAATAAACCATATAGACCATTTTTAAATAATAAGTAAGAATCTATTAGATCATGATCTGCCTAGGCTACAAATGAACCATTATTGGCAATCAAGTAGGATATAATCCTTTATATTTATTAGACAGGGGACATAAGTCACAACTGTCTATGTCTTAAAGACATTTTCATATAGCATGAAGGCTTGTCTCGAAGGACATTTAAATGGCATAAAAGCCTTGTCACAAGGACGATTAAAGTATTATCGATGATCTCTTGGATCGGTGATTTCAAGGGTCGAACATAGTTCATCGCCTTTTGGACAAGAAGTTTATAGAATAAACTATCATTGTCATAAATACACCTTTGCCTGTAGGCATACACCTCGAATGGATGTTTTGATGTATACATCATATTTGGTGTTTGATAGCCATGATTCACATTGATCATATAGGCCATGAATGCGACTTGGAAGAAAAATCCAAGTACTTTTGGAAGCAAGTGTGGTCTCTCAAGTCACACAGCCAGGAATGTTAACATGTTTTCAGATGTTAACGAATAATTATTGTCTTAAAAAGGTTGTACCATCATAGCCATTATTATTTTGTCTAGGTTATACCTTTAAGAACTTCTTTTGAAATCTGTTTGGCAGATCAATTCAAAATTGAAATGATAATTGTATGTTGATGTAATAAAATACACATATAAAAATCTCAAAAGAAATTCCATTAAAATACTAGACGATTACAAGAAATGCCCTAAACGGGTCTTGAAATAAACACACTATCCACGCAGGGACTAAAGAAAAGAAACAAGTCCACGCAGGGACTAAGTACAGAAATGAAATGTCCACTTAGGGACTTGATTGAAATTACAATATAAAATAAAATAAACTTCTACTTCTTCTTGCCCTTTATGAAGTTCGCGAGACCTTTAAGAAATTTATTGTGCTTTCTATCGCGTTTCTCCGCTTTTTGCTCAACCTGATCTAACCTCTGTAGGATTTGTTGTGTTTGCAGTTGCTGAGGTGGAGGTGGAGGTGGTTGTTTATAAGGAGGGTATTGATACCCTTGCACTGGATACTCAGTTGGGTCTGCTTGAGGAAATGGTGACGGGTAAAGGGCATTAAATTGAGCTGCCTCAAGATATGGATCTTGGGCAGGGGCTTGCTATTTAAAAGGGTTGTACCCAGACGAACCTAGGTAAGTAGGTATCAGGTTTTCATAACCCATTGGCGGTGGCGGTGGTGCATAAGAAGCCTGCGGGGGATCATTGAGAAGGTCCACCCATTTGTGGATCTTCGTGGATCGGAGGGTGAGTGCTTGAAGCTTGTGGGGAACTGAATCTCGGTCCCCCTCGCACGGACATCTGTGCATTCCTCCTCCGCCTTGGTGGCTCGAGAGGTGGTTGAGGTGGTTGTTAAGGTGGTTCCTCAACTGGTAGTGGCGGTGGAGTTACTGCATGGAAGTATGGTTTTTCCACTTGAGGTTGTGGTGGAGAGTTATGAAAAGAAGGGGTGTATTCCCAGTGGTACTAGCTCCACCTTTCGGCCCACGAATCAGGACCTTCGTATGGCAGTCCCGTATAAGAAGAACCGCTGGAGATGCTGATGGGATGTGTTGGTGTCCCTGTTGGTGGCAACTCTGGATCTGTATCATCGTCCATCTCCATATCTTGCGAGAAGTGGTCCTCGGGCCCTGGCGGGTTATAACCTAATGGTTCATTGACATAATCGTTGGGGTTAAATTGGCCCGGAGAATATGATTGGCGAGAACCAGAATGGGGAAAAGAATGATAGTGTAGAGAGTGATGTGAATGATGTAAATGGTGAGAATAAGAATGGTGAGAATGTTGGGGCTCATCTTGTATAGGCGGCCCAAAGGAAGGGTGAAAAGAAGGTGACGTACTTAGCAAGACGGATCGCCTAGCGGGTTGTAAAGATTGCCTCCAATCATCATTTGAGTCAGAGGTGCTAAAAGACGTCGATGGTGTGCGCGGTGTGAGGGTCCAACTTGTCCCGATGGTCCTCCCCTCATAGGACCTTTTCCTTTTCCTCCACGGCCTCTAAGTCTTGGCGGCATTTTGATTAGCAAACCTGTCAAAACAAGTAAAACAAAATATAAACGACAAAAGGAAAATTAAGAATAATCCTAGGTCATTTGCCTAGACTCGGAAGTCTAGGGAATGTGCTTATTGTGTCATTGAGATTAAACACAAAAGGATATTGTTTAATTCACTCAACGTTGGCTCTGATACCAACCTGTCACACCCCGATATTTCCACATATTTCCGGTGGGCCCGGCGGGGAGTATCGTGACGTAGTTGATATCATCATAGTCAATTACACAATATTATTGCACAGCGGAAGGCTTGGTGGATAATTACTATTACAAACCATAGTGTCCGAGTGTTCGAAATAAAAAAATATACAGACTGGTTTGTAATAGTGATCCACAGGTGGATCATAAAAACAAAATACAAGAAACTGAAATAACAGACTTTAGACATCTAAGGATTTGCAAGATCCTCTTATTTGGCACCAAGTAGCTCTAGCCTAATTTCGTGAGGTACCTGTCACTTAGTCTTTGGAAAATACGTCAGTTTTCACTGGTAAATACAATTAACTGACTCATTAAAAAACATTTATGAAAATTGATTTAAGTGCACAAGGCACAAACCATTTATAACTTGGGACAATCTTTAATAAAATCTTGTATACTGTTTTACATGTTTGTCATACATATGGGCCGGTTTGGAAGCCGGTACCTGATTAACCGACTCACCACTATTAAAACCCACAGAGGAGTTATCCGCAACATGTGGGTTATTTAGCATTTGCATCTGTCAGGCGTATGCCTACACCCCGTGCACAGGTCGTGGCCATTTTCAAATGAAATGAGCCGAGGATATCCAAGACACGGTCGTATTAACCCCCAATGTTTATGTTATCAAACAAAACAGATTAAAACAGGTTATGCAAATTTATTAATCACAATCCGATTAAATGATTTCACACCCGACCAAGCGGTATTATTATAATACCGTATCCCAAGCCCGTATAAGGGAATATAAGTTAAAAGTATTTACCTGAGCTAGATGTGTAAGGAGTAACTCAGCCGTATATTTCCTAAAGCCTTATGAAAATACCTTCTACCGAAGCTACTCAATCTGTATGGAAGGTTTATTAACCTATTAGGATACTAACGGGTCTTTATTTAAGTCAAAGACTTAGACCGGTTAGTTGGAAAGATGCTTAACGGTTCGAAACGCTAGATTAAGCGGAGACCGGAATGGAATGTGATTTAGACCCGAAAAGTTTAGATACTTGTATAATATGGGTAAACTAAACACATTCTGGATTTTGAAGATTTAATGATAAGGTTAAACCCATTTCGGCTCATTTATGTAAACTAGTTACATAAACCGTACCGAACGCATAAAATGCATAACGGGTAACCAAATGAATTATATACAGGTCTCATATGTTATTATACTTAAAATATGATAATACATCAGTAGGATGTTAACATATATTGTAACACCCTTGCTATTACTTTAAAAGTTTTCGTATATATCACGAAAATAAACATGTAATGAAGATTAAGGATCCGTAGAAAATACGAGTAATTTAAAACTTTTACAACTTAAAAGTTTACAACATAATATAATTAAGTTCGTCGTTTAAAATGACAACGAAATGCCGTGTGGAAGCTTGTATTTTGATTGTGTTCGGTCCTTCAACGAGCTTGATCTCCATCCGTAAGCTTACTAAGTTTACCTGTAATCAAAACCAACACAAATGTTAGTTTCGATACTAATATAACTAGTTTTATCAAGTCCCTTTCAACTAAGTAATCAAAACAACAAAATTTGCAGGTTTTATACCCGTCGCGCAGGGCGACGGGATTTTGATGTACGGTCGCGTGCCGCGACTAGGCGCGTGCTGTGACGGTGGTGACCCTCACCTGTCGCGCGACGCGAGATTCCCAATTCGACAGAATGTTCACTTGGCTGGTGCTGCAGATACCCAGCTCCATTTTTCTAACTTAACCTATACAAAAACGTGCATAACTTTTGATCTAGTTGTCCGTTTCGCCTGATTCTTTTTCCTACGCGTCCGTAATTAAATTACAGACCCATTTATCACCTCGGTTTGCATAAAAATCTGATTTATCCACTATTGGCTCATAAATCCTTTAGGTGATTATTCGACCCGTTTGGCATTATCATCTCACTACATGCTTTAGAAAAATAGTTATTTCCTATCATTTTACCCATCCCGGGCTTGTCAAACCTTAAAGTTTTCGCTCCCATCATAGAGTTTACGTAGGCGTTTACATTCACATATTCATTTGCATCTATCTAAGCATTTAACCACAATTTACTTCTTAGTCTATTTTGACCCGTTTAGGGGACTTTTGAGTATTTAAACATTAAACTCGCTCTTTTCACTTCGCACATTTTATTCCCATACTAAACAACTAATTTTATTCCTCCACAACAATTTTTGTGGTGGATTTAACATAAGGAATCCATAATCCCAATTTCTACCCTTCGGTTAGTCATTTTACGCATAAGACCCGTTTTTAGACATTCAACCCACGAATGTCATTACCTAAAATTTTTATACATATCTAAGGGCTTCATAATCATAATACAAGTTCCTAAACAACCTCTAAGGGACGATTGCCCGATTTACCCATCAAGGACTTTTTGGTCAATTTCATGTCCTTCATTTTACGGCGAAGGACCATCACTATCTATTTGACCAAAATTGCACTTTTAATTATAAATTCAGTTAGGCGTACCTGGCTCGGGTCAACTTATAGACCCGATTTATACCTTGCTTTTATTTGCCGCTACTTTATAGCGACGCACTTATCCACCTCCGGTTCACTCCTGTGAACATACGACTTGACAACCCACGTTAGTCAATATTGGTAAATGGTGTTATCGCCACCATTTGACCCGTTTGGCCTATATGACCAAACATTTTCATTTATAACCAAGCATGGTTTTTAACTACCCATTCACACATCCAACCCATTTCGGAATTTACTACAAATATTCCTTTTTCTTACATTTCTAACCCATTTCGGCTTACGTCGTGGGTATCGGTTTAATCTCCACTTACATTTTGTCATCATGTGACTAAATTATCCTTTTTATCCCTTTTTCCATTACTAGTTACGTTACTAGATAGTTTCAAGAAAACTTATAATTTCTTAGTCAATTCATGACTAAACTACCATTTCGCCTCTTTTTACCATTAACCTTGGTTTTGATCGTTTTTATTCGTTCCGACTAATTTCGGTTCATGTCGGAACCCCCCCCCCCTTTTTTGAACATAATCCATTGTTGTATTTATCGCCTATAAAACAATTACGTATATTACCAATGGGTGTAAGCTTTACTTACCTTGCATCCCAAATACACTTTTCCTTTATGCTTGACTCGTTTGACCCGCTTCTTCCCAAGCTTCCACCTAGCTTGTTAGGCGTCAAACTATCACCATCATTCACAAGGTGGTTAGATTAATCATAATTTAATACGATTATTCCACCTTCACATTTTATATCCAAAAATTATCATTTCTCGTATTATAGGTCAGTTTGACTTTTTAAAAGTCAAACGTCCATTAGTATATACAATGCACATTCAAGTTCATCGACTAGTTTAGGCATTCTCAAACTACCCGGTAGGTGTTCTTTTAAGCCACCGTTTGAGCTATTTTTCTATCCATATTTATGCTATTATTAACATCAATTTAACTTAGCTCTCGTTTATCAATGATAGTTTCTCCTTTCGTGATGCAAAGTCTACGGATTTTCATTCATAAGTAAAACCTCGTTTCATCACTTTATTAGGCATTCACCCGCATGCCTAATTTAATCAAGTTCTACTTACAACTAGTAGATAACATTCTTTTAAGCATCAATTTACTTGAATATAACTTTAATTTCATCTTAACATACTTAACCTATTTCGAATCATGTATGAACAAGTACTCAAACTTGTTATTTGTTTAAGTACCTTGCCTTTACTATCTAATATGATGATTTTAATCACATGTTAAACACTAACATCATCATATTATGAAAATGTAGGAACGTTATACGACCTGACGAGTCGATTAGAAGAGTGCTCAGACTAAATCAGAGGCGGAATTCATTGATTCAGTCTTTGTTTAGCTTGATTTCACTAATTTGTCTCAGTTTATTGCACTTTATAAAAGGTTACAAGCTCTGGAGACGATTTGGCAGGGCTTCGCCGTACCATACAAGACCACGCCTACTATATAGATCCGCTCAAAGGACCTCCTATTTATAGGCTTAATGGTTCGCTTATATGGACATGACCATATGAGCGGACCTATCAAGATGACATATGAGCGGACCTCCTATGACCATATGAGCGGACCATATGACTGACACATAAGCGGACCTACTAACTTGACATATAAGCGGACCTATCAACTTATGTGTTTCTTGATTTTCATTCACTGTACAATCAGCCCTAACCTAAGACTCGAACTAAGATGTAGTCGACAGACAACTGCACCAACAGACTCCCCCTTGAATGTTGACGGAATCTTCAGTGAGAGTCTTCAACATTACAACTCTTCAATCTCGATCGGTCTTCTTCAGGAACTCTCCTGGAATCATGTACCCGGATCTTTCTCTGGTTCTAACTTTCGTCAGACTCCCCCTTTCATCGAGCTGGGATCGCCGTCTGGAATTTGTTATCACCATTGAAATCAAATCCTGGTTTTAACAAAATAAGAAAATAAAACAAGTTGAAGTTGTTTAGGCTTTAACCACCAGGTCGATACTTCCGTATACACTGAGGATGTCCGATGCTTAAACAAAATAAAGAAATAAAACAAGTTTAAATATTTGCAAAATGAAATGCACAATCACAGTGACTTTTCAGCAAAGTTGTGAAAGTTCACAAACTTAACCAGTTTTATGTCTTTCGACAATCAGCGATTACTGAGTAGGCACACAGTCAAGAAGGACAAAACTAAGTACTATGCTTTTGATCATGTTTCCCACTAGAACTAGGCTTTTTCATTTAAGTTTGTATCGTTATCGCAAATCTACTAGTCTAGCTGAGCCTATCGTCACATCTTTAGTGAGACCGTTTATCACATTTAGACTATACATTTCTTTAGCATGCTGTGATAGTCCACTGATTTTCTATCATTTCCTCTTGTTTCAGCAAAACTCATTTTTAAATTTTTCAATGTTTTTGACATTTTCAAATTTTCTATTTTTTTTTAAATTTTACTCCCCCTAAAATCAAAATATGTTTCAATTTTGATTTTCTGGGAAAATTTGAAACAAACTGTACAAACTTGACAACTTGATGAGAATCACTTCAATTCTCTATCCACCTGGCATAAACAATCAGAACTCCCCCTCACAACAAACTATTTTCCCATTATGATTTCAAAACACTTAAGTTTGTTTTAATCAAATGGTTTTTCCGGAAAATAAGTTTTGTGTGTCATTTCACAAATTCGGGGATTTTTCATCACATTGTTCTCTTCAACCACTTGTAAAAACTAACATTTGGAAGATCAATCCACAAACATCACTTGTAGAAAATCAAGTACAATTTCATGTCCCTGATTTACCACTTTTAAATCGAAATATCACAATCGTGAATTTCTCAAGAAAAATGCCTATTCCTGCTCCTCGCTTACCAACCTGGGAGCTCTGGCAAGTCAGGTTTTTCTATTTGAAAAGATTCACCCAAGCCTGACGGTCCTTGGGTGATTTTGAATTCTTGTTCAACAATGGTGGAAAATTTGCATCATCCATTGTTAGACCAGAATTCTCAATTTTTACCTCAACAACTGGCTCTTCTGGTTTTTCCATACCAGAATCATTGCCTGAATGTGGCTTGTCTGACTTTGATGAGCCAGATTCATCGCCGACATGTGGCTCCTTTGTTTCCGAAGAAACATATTCATTGCCATAAACTTTCTTCTTCTTCTTTTCCTCTTTCGTCCTCAGATTTGTATCTGATGAATTCGTCTTGCTTGACTTTGCAATCGAGGGAGTTGATTCATCAGAACTCTTATTCGATCTATCCGGTGAACCCGAGGACAATATCTTCTCAAGATACTCTCTCGCCTTCTTCCTCTTCTTTCTCAGTCTGTCTTTTTTGCCCTTGAGAAAGCTTTACTTTCGTTTCTTGAACTTTAGGTTTTTGAACCTTCTGTTCTTTGGGCTTGACATTGACTGGTTTCTTCACCTGCTTCTGAGATTCAGCCCTTGATCTTCTCATTGATCTCATTGAGCAATCTCTTGCAATATGACCAATGATGTTGCAGTTAAAGCATCTCCTCGTCTCAAAACTCCAACTCTGGCAGTTAACAGCAATGTGTCCTTGATAACCACATCGGTAACACACTCTGTTATCGTACCAATCACCATTTTCAGCCCAAATGCTCAAATCATAGCATTGTTTGGCTTGGTGATATTCCTTCCTCATGTTTGCTGGATTTGGCTTTTGAGCACTGTGGTCCAACCTGCACCACTTATTGCCAACAATTTTTGAGTTTTCATTTTTCAATTTTTGTGATTTTTGATTTTGATTGGATGATCGATCTGATGAGCTTTTATTATCTTTTTGAACATTTTTCTCATTTTTAATTTTTTGTTTCTGTTCCACTTTCTTCTTCAAAGGTTTTTGCTTAGAGCATTCTCCTTTTTCAGTTGATTGTGAAACAGTTTCTTGAAACTTTTCTTTTAACTTCAAAAATAAATTCTTTTTCTTCATTTTTTCATTTTCATCATCAGATTTCTCATCGCAATCTTCAACTACGACTTTGTCATAGTTTGTGACATTGTCACTTATTGAAACAGAATTGATAGGTTTTGGGCAAGGAATAGCTGAAGTATTCACAAAAACCTTCAACTTTTCTTCCCATTCCCTGATTTTACCTTCTAACTCTTTGATTTTCTTTTGAGCACATTCTGCTTCCTTTTCAAGTCGAATAATTTTTCAAGATGAGAATTGATTGTAATTTGTTTTTCAAGATTGTTTTTACCAAACAAATCTCTCTCATCTTCTAAAATTTTTATTTGACTTTGAAAAACTTTCTCAATTTTTACTTTTTCATTTTCCAAATTGCGTATTTGATTTTTCAAAACATTTTCTGATTTTTTAAGATTTTTGTTTTCTAATGACAAACTCTCAACCTCCTTCAAGAGTTTGTCATTTTCAGATGTCAATTTCTCACAATTTTCCAGCAAAACAAGAATCTGTTTATCATCAGCTTTTGTCTCAACCTTTAAAGCTGAACTATTTTCAACCTGTTTCTTTTCCTCA
>JARYGA010051951.1:0-20244 GCA_030545235.1 Helianthus tuberosus | reverse complement strand
AATAGATGATAATGCCATTTTGGCTAATAAAATATGATTATGCCAAACCTTTTTCTATTGATTTGATATGAAAATAAAATATTCTAGACATTCAAGGCTGATCAAAATCTCAGAATTTCATAAACATCTCAAATATCGTCAATTTTCGATTTTTACGCTAATTAGATGCATAATATTGTTTAAAACCATATTTAGCACCTAAGACTTGTTACCTACTGAATTTATAAATAAATTTTGATATTTTTACAGTAGGTATAAGTCATGAACTCATACTTCCAATTATGTCCTTAAAAGCATATGTGAAATGACCAAAATACCCTTTCGGGGCATAGTTTGGCCATAAATTGTAAACCACACATATGAATGATATCCTACTGTTTTAACACAATAAAATAAATATTTTTACAGAATTTTTTAGACCAGAACATTAGTTTATTTTTAAACTTCTTTTATAAACCTCAAAATGACCAAAATGCCCTTATGGGACTTAATTTGGTTTTAAATGCTTTTTGGGCATATATGTTAACATCCTACTGATATATTAACATATTTTAAGCATAATAACATGTGAGACTTGTATATGGTTCATTTTGTTACCCGTTATGCATTTATGCGTTCGGTTCGGTTTATGTAACTAGTTTACACGAATTAGCCGAAATGGGTTTAACCTACTCATTTTTACTTCAAAATCCAGAATGTGTTTAGCTTACCCATATTATACAAATATTCGAACTTGTCGGGTCTAAATCACATTCCATTCCGGTCTCCGCTTAATCTAGCGTTTCGAACCGTAAAGTATCTTTCGAACTAACCAGCCTAAGTCCTTGACTTGAATAAGACCCGTTAGTATCCTAATAGGTTAATAAACCTTCTATACAGATTGAGTAGCTTCGGTAGAAGGTATTTACATAAGGCTTTAGGAGACATACGGCTGAGTTACATCCTTACACATCTAGCTCAGGTAAATGCTTTTAACTTATTTTCCTTATACGGGCTTGGGATACGGTATAATAATACCGCTTGGTCGGGTATGAAATCATTTAATCGGATTGTGATTAATAATTTGAATAACCCGTTTTAATCTGTTTTGTTTGATAACATAAACATTGGGGGTTAACGATCGTGTCCTGGATATCCTTGGCTCATTTATATTATAAATGGCCACGACCTATGCACGGGGTGTAGGCATACACCTGACAGATGCAAAATGCTAACGAATAAATAACCCACATGATGGGGATAACTCCTTTGTGAGTTTTATAAGTGGTGAGTCAGTTAATCATGACTGGCTTCCAAACCGGCCCCAATTGTATGACAAACATGTAAAGATGTATACAAGATTTTATTAAAGATTGACCCAAGTTGTAAATGGTTTTGTGCCTTGTGCAACTAAATAAATTTTCATAAACTCTTTTCAAATGAGTCGGTTAATCGTATTTACCAGTAAAAACTAACGTATTTTCCAAAGACTAAGTGACAGGTACCTCTCGAAATTAGGCTGGAGCTACTTGGTGTCAAATAAGAGGATCTTGCAAATCCTTAGATGCCTTAAGTCTGTTATTTCAGTTTCTTGTATTTGTTTTATGATCCGCCTGTGGATCTTTATTACAACCAGTCTGTATATTCTTTTATTTCGGACACTCGGACATTATGGTTTGTAATAGTAATCATCTACCAAGCCTTGCGATGTGCTATAATATTGTGTTAATTGTCTATGATGATATCAACCGTCATGATACTCCCCACCGGGCCCACCGGTAATATGATGAAATATCGGGGTGTGACTGGTTGGTATCAGAGCCAACATTGAGTGAATTAAACACTAGCCTTTTGTGTTTAATCTCAATGACACAATAACACATTCCTTAAACTTCCGAGTCTAGGCAAAGTCCTAGGATTATTCTTAACTTTTATTCTTAGTCTTCCTTTTTCGTTTATATGTTGTTTTCTTATTTTGGCAGGTTTTATATAATGCCGCCACGAGTTAGAGGAAAAGGGAAAGGGCCCATGAGGGGAGGATCATCTGGACACGCCGGACCCTCACACCGACGCACACCTTCGGCATCGTTTAGCAGCTCCAACTCAAATGATGATTGGAGGCATTCGTTGGAACCAGTGAGACGCTCTGTTTCACTAAGCACTTCACCATCATACCCTTATTCGTTTAGGCCATTACAACCAGACGAACCCGAACACTCACACCACTCGCAGCATTCGCTGCACATTTGTTTCATTCTCACCATTCATCCCATCATTCTCTTTCTCAACATCCTTACTCACCGGGTCAATTCAACCCGAATGATTACATCAACTCACCACCGGATTATAATCCATTGTGCCCCGAAGACTACTTCTTGTAGGACATGGATGTGGATAGTGATCCAGATCCACAAATGCCACCATCTGGGACGCCTACGCATCCCATCGATATTTCGAGCGGTTCATCTTTTGCGGGATCTCCTTATCAAGGTCCCGATACTTTTAAGGAATGGTTTGGGCAATGGGAATTTTACTACACCCCTTCTTTTCACAACACCCCACCACATCAGCCATAAGAGGAGCCGCACTTCGAGGCGGTAACTCCACCGCCATTACCAGTTGAGGAACCACCTCAACCACCTCCTGAGCCACCAAGGAGAAAGAGGAACGCACGGATGTCCGTGCAAGGGGGGACTGAGATTCAGTTCCCCACAAGCTTCAAGCACTTACCCTCCAATTCCCGAAGATCCACAAATGGGTGGACCTTCTCACGCGGTGTCGGAAATCGATACCACGCCAGTTACTTTTGCACCACCGCCACCTCCAGTGGGTTATGAAAACCCAATACCTACTTACCCAGGTTCGTCTGGGTATAACCCGTTTGAGTATCAAGCTCCTACTGGTTATGAATACCAAGTTCCTGCCCACGATCCATATCTTGAGGCAACTTACTTTAACGCCCTTTACCCCTCACCGTTTCCACCAGCATACCCAACTGGGTATCCCGCACAAGGGTATCAATACCTTCCTTATCAGTAGCAACCTCGACCTCCACTTCAACCACCGCAACCTCAAGAAATATTGTAAAGGTTGGAAGAAGTCGAGCAAAGGGTGGAAGAACACGGCAGGACGCATAACAAGTTCCTCAAGGGTCTTGCAAACCTTATAAAGGGCAAGAAGAAGAAGGATCGTTGAAGAACTTTGTTTTATCTACTTTGTTATTTCAATTAAGTCCCTGCGAGGACATTTCCTTTTATTTTAGTCCATACGAGGACTTGTTTTCTTTCCTGTAGTCCCTGCGTGGACAATTTGTTTATTTCAAAGACCCGTTTAGAGCACTTTTTGTAATCGTTTAGTATTATTAATGGAGTTTCTTTTGAAATTTTTATGTGTATTTTATTACCTCATCATGCAAATATCATTTCAATTTTTATTGATCTGCCAAAGAAATTTCAAAAGAAGTTCTTAAAGGTATAACTTAGCTAAAATAATAATGGCTATGATGGTATAACATTTTTAAGACAATTATTCCCTATTAACATCTAAAAAAAACATGTTAACACTCCTGCCAGTGTGCTTTGAGAAACCACACTAGCTTCCAAAAGTACTTGGATCTTTCCAAGCCACCTACAAAGCCTATATGATCAATATGAATCATGGCTATTAACACCAAATGTGATGTCCTTACAAAACATCCATTTGAGGTGTTCTGCCTATGGGCCAATATGTATTCATGACAAAGATAGTTTTATAAACTTCTTGTCAAAAAGGCGATGAACTATGTTCGACCCTTACATCTCGATCTAAAAGATTATGATCATATTTTAAATTGTCCAAGTGACATATCATGCCATCTAAATGTCCTTCGAGATGAGCCTTCGTGCTATATATATAAAATGCCTATATGACATTCACAGTTGTGACTATGTCCCCTGTCTAATAAATATAAAGGATTAAATCCTACTCAATTGCCTATAATGGTTCCTTTACAACCTAGGTAAATCATAATCAAATAAATTTTGACTTATTAACTAAATGATTTATATGGTTTATTAATACCATGATCACCAAATCATCAAATTCGATGATTTATTATACAATCTAAACAAACCATTATTGTTTGATTTTAGTATTCAAATCATGGCTGGCTCCGATGAAGCTAACAGTCACCCAGTAGAGGGAGACAATAATAATACGAAAATAAATATTACTGGCGCCGAACTTCAGGCCGTGATAAACACAGCAGTTGCTCAAGCTATGAATGAGATGTTCAAAGAACCAAGTAATGTTCGATCTAAAACTCATTTAAAGACCCTTTCAAAACAACATACTTCAAGAAAGGATGATTCACAACATTCATTCAATCAAAGATCTGAACCTCAAAAGATCGTGCTTGATCAGACTCCCAGGTACAACAAGGGTTGTACCTACAAATACTTTATCTCTTGTAAACAAAGAGATTTCACTGGAGAAAATGGGGCTATCGATTGCATGAAGTGGTTGGATGAGATGGAGACAGTAGTTGCTATCAGTGGGTGTGCTAAGAAGGACATTGTAAAGTTTGTGTCACAATCCTTCAAAGGCGACGCCCTGGCATGGTGGAAAGCTTTAGTATAATCCACAGGAAAGATTCTCCTATATAACCTTTCTTGGGCTGAATTTGTTGAGCTTATAAAAGATACTTACTGCCCATAGCATGAAGTGGAAAAGTGCAGACTGATTTCCTCACATTGGTCATGAAAGATTTGGATTGTAGATCTTATGCTCATAGTTTTAACTCGATGTCACGACTCGTTCCGTATTTGGTCACTCCAGAGCCAAAACGCATTGCGCGTTTCATCGGTGGTTTAGCCCCTGAAATCAAGGGGAATGTTAAGGCTTCTAAGCCTACTTCTTATAGATCCGTAGTAGATCTTTCACTGTCTTTAACCCTTGATGTAATAAGAAGTAAGTCTAGGAGGATCACTGAGGACAGGAAGAGGAAGCGAGAAGAGGATCAGTCCCATCAGTCAAATAAGAAGAAGAAGGGTAGTTCTGGGTTTAAGATGGGTCAGCCTGGTGACAAACCCAAGTGTAAGGTTTGCGATAAAAGGCATTTCGGGAAATGCAACCAGGATCCACAAGCCAAACCTTGTGGAATCTGCAAAAAGAAAGGGCACAAAACTTTGGAGTGCCGGAATATAAAGGATGCAACCTGTTATGGTTGCAATGAAAAAGGGCACATAAAGACTAATTGCCCTAAAAATGCCAAGAAGCCTGATGAGGCGAAGAAAACCAAAGCTAGGGTTTTTCAGATGAACGCCAGGGAGGCGGTGAATGATGACAATGTCCTAACAGGTACATTCCTTATTAATGATATTTATGCTAGAGTTTTATTTGATTCAGGTGCTGATAAGTCATTTGTAGACCATAAGTTTAGTGAATTGCTGAATCAGCCTATTAAAACTCTAGACATTAAATATGAGGTAGAGCTCGCAGATGGTACCCTAGAAACCGCTTCAACTCTTCTTGATTGATGCTTTATATTCATTAAGAATCATTCTATTCCGTTATCCCTTTTACCAATGAAATTGGCTGGGTTTGATGTAGTTTTAGGCATGGATTGGTTATCACATAACCAAGCCTAAATCGTCTGCGATAAGAAACTAGTTAACATCAAAACCCCGTCCGGTGAGTTAGTCACCATTCAAGGAGATACACACTATGGTTTGCCCGACAATGTATCTATACTCAAGGCATCCAAGTTTCTGAAGAACGAATGTGTCATTTACATGGCACAGGTGACAATTGATGAACCTAAACCCAAGATTGAAGACATCCCAATCATTTCTGAATACCCTAATGTCTTCCCTGATGAACTCCCTGGATTACCTCCTGAGAGGCAAGTCGAATTCAGGATAGACATTCTACCTGGAGCAGCACCGATTGCACGAGCTCCTTACCATTTAGCACCTACAGAAATGAAAGAGTTAAGGGCCCAATTAGATGACTTATTGAAAAAAGGTTTCATACAACCCAGCTCATCGCCTTGGGGAGCACCCATACTGTTTGTGAAGAAGAAAGATGGTTCAATGCTTCTGTATGTAGGATCGTTGAATCGATCAAATGAGTCGATCAGAAGAGTTCTAGACCAAACCAAAGGCGGAATTCAATGATTTGGACATGATTGCAGCTTGTTTAACACTAAGAATCACTTTAACTGTCATTAGTATTGATTTGAAACCAATTACAGCTTGTTTGACACTTCGACAGAGCTTCGCTACTGGAATCACAACTGTTACAAATGAAATCACAAGACCACATATATATAGGGATGCCAGTCCGCACGAACCATGGTTCACCAGGTCGTGCGACCTGGTCAGTTCGTACGAACTGGTTCAGCCAGTTCATGCGACCTGGTCTTTCTTCCCTAAAATCCTATTTTCAAGTCTAATCAACTCTGTTCTACACAATCTATATACATGACTCGATACAAGACGAAGTCAACAGACATATGCACCAACAAACTCCCCCTTGGATGTTGACGAGTCTTCGGTGTGTCGAGTCTTCAGTCTTGATCAGTCTTCACGCTCTCACCAAAATATCTTTCCCTGTAAGCATCCTCATCAATCTCTATCTTCTTCTATCAGAATCTCAACCTGGCTTTTATGTATTCAGACTCCCCCTTTCGATAAGTTGGGATCGCAGTCTGGAATTCTCAATCATCTTTTACAATTTCAGGAACGTTTTCTGGCTTTCTGTAGCAACAGGATCAGAAACCTAGCTCTTTCAACGTTTTTCACCTGCACAAACTCTACCCAAAAGTAAGTTTCACAATTTTTAAAAATTAACAAAATTAGAAACCACTTGTAGATATTGTTCAACAAAAGTTATATCAAGTTCAAATTAATGACCTTGATTAACTAACACCGATTTTACTGTTAGTTTCTCGAATTATCTCAAACTTCATTGTTCATTTCAAACACACTCTCCCAACCCACTGTTTTTCATCATGTTTAGCACTTGGAATTTTGAAAATCAGCTTTTCAACATCAGTTTTCAAAAATAAGATGAAATAAAATATTTTTGATTTTTCAAAATTTTATGCTAAAACACATTCTTTTTGAATTTTGGGAAATAAACTATATACAGACATATTTTTGTGAGTTTGTGAAAGAGGATTATATAAATATATGACACATCACTAGCACCGTTGAGCTTTAAACACTTTAAGTTTTAAACGATTCACTTAGATTGTCAGTATACTGATCCACTTAAATTTTCACACAAAATTCAACTGTTTCGAGATACGAGATTAGTGTTTTAAGCACTTAACTTATTCGCGTGTCCCACCTCAGAATATACTCCCATATCCAGACTCATATATTCAGTCTTACAGGTGAATGTACACTAATGATATCTGTAAGGGGTAAATGCGAGTCCATGAGAGCTCAGGCTATTGCTTCCGCAAAATCAGAGAGATGATGGCTCGACTTTAGGTGGGTCCCCCTTGGGGATCTTCTTTTCAACAGCACATGATTAACATTTTTTCAATGTTTCATCATTTTTTATGCTGAGGGTGGGCTTTATGATTAAAGCAGTACAGAGTATTATACGAGGACTAGGCTACTGCTCTTGCAAACTCAGAAGTCCTGGTATAATACCCCAGATATCATCACGCACAAAGACTTAGTATGTCAGAAATAGAAAGCCCTTCAAACAAGATTTCAGGGGTTACCTATATATCCGAGAGATGTTCCCCACGAGATAAGTAAGTATTTGATATTTAGATTTATATCTCAAAGACAATCTACTAAGCGTGTAAAAACCTACTGGCATATCATCAGTGAGACCGTTTATCACATTTTTAACTTTCCAATTCTTTAGCATGCTGTGATTGTCTACTGATGTACTATCATTTCCTCTTTTTCACAACAAAACTCATTTTGATTTTTCGATGTTTTTGGATTTTTCAAATTTTCAAAATTTCTAAAATTTTTTACTCCCCCTAAAATCAAAAATATGTTTCAATTTTTGATTTTCTGGGAAAATTTGAAAATATGTAAACAACCAACTATACAAAGTAAAATGACAAACTGATGTAAATTGCTTCAATTCGCCATCCACTTGGCTTAAACAATCAGAACTCCCCCTGACAACAAACTATTTTCCCATTATGATTTCAAAACACTTAAGTTTGTTTTAATCAAAATGGTTTTTTCCGGAAAATTAGTTTTGTTGATTTCACACATCATGGGGTTTCATCACATTGTTCTTTTAACCACTTGTAAAAACTTATCACTCTGATTTAACAACTTGTAGGTTTTTCAAAAACATTTATCAAGAATGATGCCGATTCATGCTCCACGATTACCAACTTGGGAGCTCCAGCAAGTCAGGTTTTTACTTTTTAAAGAATCTCACCCATGCCTGATCAATCATGGGTGAACCATCCTCATTTGGGTTAACAATTTTTTATTAATAAAATTCTTTCACTCCCTTCACCTTCCCATCAGCCATCTTTCCAATAATATGTAACACTTTTCCATTAAATGCTTTTTCAGCATCAAATTTTTTCTTATCAGAAAAGAATTGATCTAAAATCTCAATCTTACCAACTTTTGACTTCAAGTTTCCGTTTGACAATGGTGGAAAATTTTCATCATCCATTGTTGGAACGAAATTCTCATCTTTTAGCACAACAGATGGCTCCTCTGACTTTGACGAGTCAGATTCATTGCCAGAACTATCCTCTGAGTTCTTGACAACCCATTTTTGTTTGTTTAAATTTGCTCTTCTTTTGTAAAAATGTTTTGAACTTTCACCAACTTTGAAAGTCGAATTTTTTAACTCTTTAAATTTTCAATTGGTTGTTCCTTTTTGTCAACACATTTTTCTTTCAATTTAGAGTTAGAAGACACTCCCTGTTTTGTGTTGGTGGACTTTGGGCAATTCCAAGCAATATGTCCAACCTCTTGACATTTGAAACATGTT
Source organism: Helianthus tuberosus (assembly GCA_030545235.1). Classification (NCBI taxonomy): domain Eukaryota; kingdom Viridiplantae; phylum Streptophyta; class Magnoliopsida; order Asterales; family Asteraceae; genus Helianthus; species Helianthus tuberosus. The sequence goes on along the minus strand of JARYGA010051951.1, from coordinate 11,292 downwards.
CTTCTTTCAACTCTCGATTCAGATTCCTTCAACGCATTCTTTTACTTTTCAGCGAGAAACTCCTTGTTTGACTGTTTCCAAAAAGGTTTCTCCTTTTCTTCTTCTGAACTTGCTCCTGAAACAAATTTAGTTTTTTATTTATAAATTTTCTCATTTTTATGATTTTCTGGTGGAATAAAACCTAATCCTTTCTTTTTGAAATTACTGTTATGGTTTGGTTTCTTTCGATAACCCGAACCAGAACTGTAACCCTTTTTCTTGTTCAATCTTTGTTGAACTCTTGAAGTGTATTTTTTAGGTTTTTCAGTAAGATTTACATCTTTTATTTCAGAAATATTAATTTCTGTTAATTTGAAAACCTTGTTAATCATTTCAGTTTTAACACCTCTTATTGGAAATTCTTCATCAGAATATAATTTGTCAGAATCATTCAAAGTATATGCTACTTTGAATGTTTCGTCATTCAAATTATTTTGTGACATCAGAAAATCTTTATTGTAAACCCTTTTGACCGGTGAACTCGAACTTCTGTCTGATGAACTCGACTTTTCAGATTTAGACTCTGACTTTGACTCTTCATCTTTATCCAACACCTGATCGACCACTTTCTTAATTAACTCGGACTCATGATCAGTGTCAGACGCTGTGAAGGTGACATCAATATCATCTGGTAATCCATCGATAGACTCGGATTTCAGATTCAGATTGAGTGCTTCAGCCACCTTTTCAAAATCTCGGGGGGTATAGCCATCCCACATTGGATTTGGTACTCTGTTATACTTCAAACCAGTTTTCTTACCAGAATTTTCTTCATCATCTGCAAACTTATGAGCTGCCACGGCAGGATAGATGTGATCAATAACATACTCTGAACTTTGATAACTTCGAAGTAAATTGTTCACTCTTTCAGTTTCAATCTTCATTGCTGCCAATTCTTGTTTCATCTCAGCATTCATCTCAATATATCTGTTGATTGCAGTTTGCTTTTGAAGAACTGTTGCTTTCAGAAGATTTTTCATCTGAATATCTTCATCACAAGCTCCTTTGTACAAGTTCACTTTGTTGCTTAGGAGATCATATGACTTCTTTATGCTCCTCACATTGTGCAGTAAGTTCTCTTTGAGCTTTTCCAATTCAGCCAACTTTGTATCTTTCTCAGCAAAATCTTTGCAAGGTTCTAAACACTTAGCACAAGATTTTTCAACCTCTACAATCTTTTCCACTTCAACAATTTTTTCAACTTCAACGATTTTTTCAACTATTTTCTCCACCACCTTTTCAATCACAATCGATTCTTTCTCAACTTCCATCTTCACTTCATTCTCTTCAACCTCGACCTTCTCTGTCGGTTTTTCTTCAACTTTTGCCTTATCAGCTTCCATCTGAACTTTAGTCTGTTCTTCAGCAACCCTTCTTGCTTCCATTTCTCTCTTCAGTCTAGCAGCCCTTTTCTCTTTCAACATCTCGATTTTATCTGCAAAAAACAAATTAAAACTATAAGAATCCAATTGTTTTCTAGCTCTATTAATATACTCTTCCTCATCATCAGTGTCTTCATCACTTCCTGAAGATTTAAAAATCGGTTGTCTTCTAGAACGGTTCTTAGATTTGACTGATTCTTCTCCTGAGGTTGAGTCTTCAAAGATTCGAGCAACAAATGCTTTAGAAACTGAAGGTCTAGAAGGATCATAATCATCCCAATTGAAATATTTCAGAATCCTTTCATCTTCTTGGTCTATCAGACCATAACAAGCTTTACCCTTTGATTCTTCAACAGTACGTGAGTGTGAAGATTGTTGTTGATATGGTTGTTGAGCAACCTGATGATAAATTGTTTTTCGATGATAATCGTTGTTTCCGAATGGATCTTATCTTCCGGTTGCTTCCCTGTTTGTACACTCTCGTTTAAAATGACCTTTTTTCGGCAACGAAAACAAGTAACCTTCGATTTGTCAAAACCTAGCTGAGATGTTGCAGCTTCACGAAGATCATCTCTTCCTGTGATCTGTTTGAACTTTTCTGCTCTTCTCAAAACACTAGCTAAACACCACTTGATGTCCATCAACTCAAGTTCCTCAGAATCAATCTGGTCATAATCCTCTTTAGTAAGCATCGGATTTCCGATTCGTCCAGCAACCAAGCTTTCATACGACTCTAACATAGTTGCAAGTGATGCCATGTGTTGCTTCACAATATCTGGAGAGAAATTTTGACCATTTTGAATATTTAATGTAACATTGCATTGCAAAACTTGACCATTAAAGTTTGTTGAACTTTGTTGTTGAGAACTTGGTGTTAAGAAATTGGTTCAAAACTTGAATAAGACGAAGAATATCCACTGCTCTGATTTGTATTGTTTGCATTTGTTCCGGAAGTACCATCAGCACTGAACGCAGTCTGAATCTTTGGACTCAGAGTGGTCTCAATCTTGTTTTCTCTGTAGTACAGACTAACATCCTGTTGAGCACCCGGACTTCTCATTGTAGCAGTTTTTCGAATTGCTAGCTCATGTTCTTCCAACTTCTGGATAAACTTACTCAAATTCATATCTTCAAATTGTCGGTTATGCTTTAAAATCAACAGATATGTTCCCCATTCATTCTGTGGTAACGCATCAGCTAGCTTATCAACCCATTCTTCATCTCCTTTCTTGATGTCCAATCTTTTCATCTCCATGACTAGATGACAATATCTCTCGATAATCTTCCTAGTCGTCTCACCTTCAAAAGTTGTAAACATATCAAACGATTTCCTTAGTAATGCTTGTTTATTTTTAATCATATCGGCACTACCCTCAAACTTTTTAATCAATGCTTTCCAAATTGATCTAGCAGTTCCCTTATGTTGAAGCAAAACAAAGATATATTCTTTTACCGCTTGTTGGAGAATGCTAATTATCATCTTTTCACTGGTGTATCTTAATTTTTCATCCGGTGTAAATTGACTTAACGGTTTTTCATTTTCAAGATCATCTTTCGGTAAAGTATAATCTTTCTCTAACGAAACCCATGCATCAAACTTATTTGCTTGCACCCAGTTTTCAAAACGATCTTGCCATCCTTTAAAGTCCTCAATGTACATAAGCTTTGGAGGCTTTTGGAAAGTTCCCGTTTCATTTTCGATACCAACAGTCTCAGCAACGGTAACTGGAGCGACCGAAGCGGTAGCAAAAGCGTTGTAAAACTCGTTATCCATGTTTTAGTATCAACAGTTTCCAAAATCACTCTTTTCAAACGAAATGGTCAAAGTTTCAAACGACCTGGTAGCTTATAGTTCACCCCACACGACCTGGATCACAATTTCAAACAACCTGATATACTTTCACGCGACCTAGTATCAATTCACACGACCTGGACAAACTTTCACAAGACCTGAAGAAATTTCACATGACTTGAACACTTCGTGCGATCTGGGGTAATTACAATCGACCTGGGATTCAGATCGTGCAACCTGGAACCTAAACTCAAACGACCTGGTCACCTCACACGATCTGGACACTTGGATGATCAACTCGTGCGACCTAATTTTTCACACCATGCGAACTGGCTCAAAATTTCGAACGATCAGATATGTTTTCACATGATTTGGCCATTTTTATCAAGTTTTAGGTTGATTTTAGGTCTGATTTGTTCACGGATTGATTAAAACAGTGTTTTACGTGATATATCACGAAATCAGATCATTTTAACCGTAAAAACTCAGTAATTTGATGAGAAAGTGTAGAAGAATGAGTAGAAATGAGAAGAAATCAGTTTTTATCAATGAAAACAAGCTGAAATGGTAAGAACTCTTCCTCCTGAGCTCTGATACCACTTGTAGGATCATTGAATTGATCAAATGAGTCGATCAGAAGAGTTCTAGACCAAACCAAAGGTGAAATTCAATGATTTGGACATGATTGCAGCTTGTTTAACACTAAGAATCACTTTAACTGTTGTTAGTATTGATTTGAAACCGATTACAGCTTGTTCGACACTTCGGCAGAGCTTCACTACCGGAATCACAACTGTTACAAATGAAATCACAAGACCACATATATATAGGGATGCCAGTCCGCACGAACCACAGTTCACCAGGCCGTGCGACCTGGTCAGTTCGTACGAACTGGTTCAGCCAGTTCGTGCGACCTGGTCTTTCTTCCCTAAAATCCTATTTTCAAGTCTAATCAACTCTGTTCTACACAATCTATATACATGACTCGATACAAGACAAAGTCAACAGACATATGCACCAACACTGTACATTGATTACCATGAGCTAAACAAGGTAACGATCAAGAACCGTTATCCATTACCCAGGATCGACGACTTATTCGACCAACTTCAAGGGGCAAGTTACTTCTCGAAGATCGATTTAAGATCAGGATATCATCAACTCAAAGATAGAACTAAAGATGTACCTAAAACCACATTTAGAACAAGATATGGTCACTATGAGTTCTTAGTGATGCCTTTTGGGCTCACTAATGCACCTGCAGCATTCATGGATCTCATGAATCGATTCTGCATGCCTTATTTAGATAAGTTTGCAATCGTGTTCATAGATGACATACTTATCTATTCTCGTAATCAAGCTGATCATGAAAAACACCTCCGGTGCATTTTAGGACTGCTTCAACAGGAGAAGCTTTACGCTAAATTCACCAAGTGCGAATTCTGGCTTCGCTAAGTCCAGTTTCTTGGACATGTTGTAAGAGAACGAGGTATCCAAGTGGATCCCGCTAAGATTGAAGCGATTATGAATTGGGAGGCACCTAAAACGCCAACTGAGATTCGCAACTTTCTGGGATTAGCATGTTATTACAGAAGATTCATAGAGAACTTCTTAAGAATAGCTGCACCGTTAACTACTCTGACTCGCAAAAATGTGAAGTTTGATTGGGGTCATAAACAACAAGAGTCTTTCGAGATTCTTAAGCACAAGTTGAGCAATGCCCCTGTGTTAACTTTACCTGGGGGGATAGAAGAGTTTGTTGTATACTGTGATGCTTCACGCACCGGAATGGGTTGTGTACTTATGCAAAAAGGCAAGGTGATTGCCTATGCATCATGACAATTAAAGGTGCACGAAAAGAATTACACCACCCATGATTTGGAGTTGGGTGTCGTTGTATTTGCACTTAAGTTGTGGAGACATTATTTAAATGGAACTAACTGTGTGATATATTCGGATCACAAAAGTCTTCAACACTTGTTCAATCAAAAAGATCTTAATATGAGGCAACGCCGATGGATGGAAACCCTAAATGACTACGATTGTGAGATTCGCTACCATCCTGGTAAGGCGAATGTAGTCACTGATGCATTAAGCAGAAAAGAAAGTATTAAACCTATACAGATTAATGCGAAGAGTATCGAACTTAAGAACAGCTTGACTGAAAGGCTGTTAGCTGCTCAGAAGGAAGCTATATTGGAAGCTAACTTTCCAAGTGAAAAGTTAGGCGTAACGGCTGATCAGTTGTTTCCTGGCAAGGATGGAATCCTTAGATTAAATGGTAGGATCTGGGTTCCAATCCATGGGGGAGTTAGAGATGTAATCCTCCAGGAGGCACATAACTCCAAATACTCAGTTCACCCTGGAGGTGACAAAATGTATCAAGATTTGAAAGCAAATTATTGGTGGATAGGTTTGAAGAAATCTATAGCCACACACGTAGCTAAATGTCTAACTTGTGCTCAGATTAAAGCTGAACATCAAAAACCGTCAGGTTTGCTACAACAACCAGAACTTCCCACATGGAAGTGGGAAATGGTAACCATGGATTTTATAGCCAAGTTACCTAAAACAAGGCATGGAAATGATACGATATGGGTCATAGTTTACAGACTGACTAAGTCAGCACATTTCTTACCCATCAAGGAGACTCATACCTCCGACAAGCTAACTCAGTTGTATGTGGATGAGATTGTATCTCTCCATGGAGTGCCAGTATCTATTATATCTGATAGAGATACTAGATACACCTCTCATTTTTGGAAAAGTTCCCAACAATCATTAGGCACTCTTTTGAACTTTAGTACTGCTTACCATCCTCAAACAGATGGACAAAGTGAGCGTACAATTCAAACGTTGGAAGACATGCTTCGTGTATGCGTTATTGATTTGGATGGTAGCTGGGATGACCACCTACCTTTGATTGAGTTCTCCTATAATAATAGTTACCATACTAGCATACAGGCTGCGCCTTTTGTGGCATTATATGGGAGGAAATGCAGAACTCCTGTTTGTTGGGCTGAAGTAGGAGAGACTCAGTTATCAGGACCTGATATAGTCCTTGAAATAACGGAAAAGATTATCCAAATTCGTGATCGAATAAAAGCTGCCAGGGATAGGCAGAAAAGCTATGCAGATAAGAGGCGAAAACCTCTAAAATTTGAGGTAGGCGACAAAGTTTTACTAAAGGTATCACCCTGGAAAGGTGTGATGCGCTTTGGTAATAAGGGCAAGCTAAGCCTAAGGTATATCAGACCATTAGAGATCATCGAATGTGTTGGCAGTGTAGCTTATAAGCTAAACTTAAAGAAATTCACAATGTGTTCCACATCTGTAACTTAAAGAAATGTCTAGCTGATGAATCGCTAGCAATGTCTCACGAAGACGTACAGATTGATGAAAGCCTGAGGTTTGTTGAAAGACCTCTATCGATCGAGGATCGACAGGTTAAAAAGCTCCAAAGAAAGCACGTGCCTATATTGAAAGTTAAATGGGATGCCCGTAGAGGCCCTGAATAGACGTGGGAGGTTGAGTCCACCATGCGACAAAAGTACCCTTACTTGCTTTGGTAAATCTCAGGGTCGAGATTTCTTTTAAGGGGGTGAGGATGTAACACCTCATAAAAACGCGTCCAATTGTGTGAAGACACGTGTCCCAAACCCTAATCATGTAAAAGTTTGAGTTTGAAGGACTAAAGATGTCAAACAATGAAAACATGTATGCGAAAGGACTAAAAGTGTCAACATGCCAAACTCGTGCATCTGATTGACCACACACAATGAATATATTCTTAATCGAGTAAATTGTCGGACGTATAAAGCCATTTGTGAAAGTAAACAAAACTTTACAAGATACAGGGGTTAAACGTGTCAACATGTTAATTCTTACATCTGAGTGACCTTTTAACAAACCCGGGTCTTCGGAATGTTCGATTTTACTCCCAAGAATATGTGATAACAAATTCACAAGGTTTCGATATCGCTATGTGTTAATTACGCAAACTCCCAAGAATAAGGGTTGAAAGCATCAACGAGATGAAACTAGTGTTTTCGGTGAACGATTAACGAAACTGGACATAATGGTGTTTGATTATACTCCTAAGATCATCTACAAACTAACTACAAGGGTTAAAAGTGCCTAAAATGAAGTTAATTTGAGTAAATAAGGGCCAGGGACTGAAACTGCCAAGTTTCAAACATTTTTAACCTGAACATAGGAGTGTCACGGGGCGCGTAGACCTGCCCCTGTATTCTGTCCGGCCCGCGAGAGAACCCCCAGCGCAGAAAAATACTGCCAGCTGCAAGTTTCTGCAATTAACCGACTTAAACACTTGAAATTCGATACCAGGAGCTTGTTGATGGTTTTAAATTACCACTAGGACACCTGTGATGATCCTAGACACTCCATAACACCTGTGATGATCTTGAATCATGATCTTCAACTATAAATAGGACTCTTGGTGCCTTGTTTCATTGCTCACATCATTTTAATCTCTTCTCTTCTCTATTTGCTGGGATTCCTGACCATAAGGAAGCTCATTCTAGTTGAAAAGATTAAGTTAGGACCCTTTTGTAAGTGTCCTTAGCCCCCCTTTAGTTCAGTTTTGTTATTTAAAAACCGAAAAGTCAAAGTTGCCGCAAAATGGCTTTGACCTTCGGTTTAGACCTAAACGGTCCAGCCATTGTTCGAGGCGAATATGGCTACGTGATCGTAATTAGGTGTGTGTTAATCCCTCAAAAGGGCACATCCTAATTACCAAGTTTACTTAGTTAATTGTCGGGTCAAAGTAATTAATTAAAAAGTCAAACTAGTCAAATTTTTAAATAAAAACATAATATGATAATGTAGAAGGTATAAACCATATTTTATCACTTTAATAACTTGGTAAATATTATTAGAACATGTCTAAGTATGTTCAACCCGACAATTCTGAGTTTAGGGTCGGTTCGCAACCGAAAGTCGCAAAAGCTTGACTTTTGCTTTGACTTTCAGTTCTGACCCGATTGATCTTTATTCTTCTATGTTTTAAGCTTCCATTAGGACCATATTGTGTTGTATTATAACCCTCTGAGGTTATATTACCTGGTCATTAATATTTTGAATTATATGCTAGTTTCTGTTATTATGCTTATAATTGACCAATATGCCATTTTGATCAAAAAATGAGATTTTTTAATATATGAGCATGCAAATAGGTTAAGTACTGATATATGAACATGTCTAAATAAATTTGACATTTTTCCTGGTCTCAAACTGATGTTATGCAAGATATCGCAAATTTAGCTTTTATAAATATTAAATTACGCTTTTATGCATAATTCATGTTTAAACATAGATTTTGACCAAAACCTCGTTACCTACTATTATGATATCATTTTTAGGAATTTTTGAAATGTTTGGTCAGATTAGATACTGACCATAACATAGAGTTCTTGTATAAATTCCTTAATTGCCGATAATGCCCTTTTGGCTAATAAAATATGATTTACATATGATTAACATGCCAAACCTTTTTCTACTGATTTGATATGAAAAATAAAACATTCTAAACATTCAAGGCTGATCAAAATCTCAGAATTTCATAAACATCTCAAATATCGTCAATTTTCGATTTTTACGCTAATTAGGTGCATAGTATGGTTTAAAACCTTATTTAGCACCTAAGACTTGTTACCTACTGAATTTATAAATAAATTTTGATATTTTTACAGTAGGTATAAGTCATGAACTCAGACTTCCAATTATGTCCTTAAAAGCATATGTGAAATGACCAAAATACCCTTTCGGGGCATAGTTTGGCCATAAATGGTGAACCCACACATATGAATGATATCCTACTGTTTTAACACCATAAAATAAGTATTTTTACAGAATGTTTTAGACCAGAACATCAGTTTACTTTTAAACTTCTTTTATAGACCTCAAAATGACCAAAATGCCCTTATGGGACTTAATTTTGTTTTAAATACTTTTTGGACATATATGTTAACATCCTACTGATATATTAACATATTTTAAGCATAATAACATGTGAGACTTGTATATGGTTCATTTGGTAACCCGTTATGCATTTATGCGTTCGGTTCGGTTTATGTAACTAGTTTACACGAATTAGCCGAAATGGGTTTAACCTATTCATTTTTACTTCAAAATCCAGAATGTGTTTAGCTTACCCATATTATACAAGTATTCGAACTTGTCGGGTCTAAATCACATTCCATTCCGGTCTCCGCTTAATCTAGCGTTTCGAACTGTAAAGTATCTTTCAAACTAACCGGTCTAAGTCCTTGACTTGAATAAGACCCGTTAGTATCCTAATAGGTTAATAAACCTTTTATACACATTAAGTAGCTTCGGTAGAAGGTATTTACATAAGGCTTTAGGAGACATACGGCTGAGTTACATCCTTACACATCTAGCTCAGGTAAATACTTTTAACTTATTTTCCTTATACGGGCTTGGGATACGGTATAATAATACCGCTTGATCGGTTATGAAATCATTTAATCGGATTGTGATTAATAAATTGCATAGATCGTTTTAATCTGTTTTGTTTGATAACATAAACATTGGGGGTTAATGACCGTGTCCTGGATATCCTCGGCTCATTTATATTATAAATGGCCACGACCTATGCACGGGGTGTAGGCATACACCTGACAAATGCAAAATGCTAACGAATAAATAACCCACATGTTGGGGATAACTCCTTTTTGGGTTTTATAAGTGGTGAGTCGGTTAAGCATGACCGGCTTCCAAACCGGACCCAATTGTATGACAAACATGTAAAGCTGTATTCAAGATTTTATTAAAGAATGTCCCAAGTTATAAATGGTTTTGTGCCTTGTGCAACTAAATAAATTTTCATAAATTCTTTTAAAATGAGTCGGTTAATTGTATTTACCAGTGAAAACTAACGTATTTTCCAAAGACTAAGTGACATGTACCTCTCGAAATTAGGCTGGAGCTACTTGGTGTCAAATAAGAGGATCTTGCAAATCCTTAGATACCTGAAGTCTGTTATTTCAGTTTCTTGTATTTGTTTTATGATCCGCCTGTGGATCTCTATTACAACCAGTCGGTATATTCTTTTATTTTGGACACTCGGACATTATGGTTTGTAATAGTAATTATCTACCAAGCCTTCCGCTGTGCTATAATATTGTGTTAATTGTCTATGATGATATCAACTACGTCACGATACTCCCCACCGGGCCCACCGGTAATATTTGGAAATATCGGGGTGTGACAGGTTTGAACGATACTTTAAAACTATGTTTTACAACGCATTCACGATGCTCATTTCAAACGCAGTTATCGCATTAAACGCAGTTTACAACGCATACTGCTTAAACACATTTTGTCGCATATTACATCGCATGTTAGTCTAAACGCATTCTCAACGCAGTCGCAACGCAACTCGAAACGCAGAATTACTTTTATGCATTTTATGTGTTATGTGTGTTATTTGTGTAATTATTTGTTTAATGTTATGTGGTTATCTCATCGCAATGCTTAACACACGAAACAAAAGTTGGAAAACCGACTCGCACAAATCGACTTGTCGAATAACCATTCGATCGAATGGACATCCGTCCGGATGACCATCCGATTGGATGGCCATCCGATCGGACATCCATTCGACCCTCGCACTCACCACCGCCTTAAACTCTCTCTCTCTGACACTATAAATACCCGTACACACTACTGTTCACTGATGTGACAGCTCTATTCGACACAACTCGCTCCCAAGTCATTCTCAGGCAGATTTCTCTCGATTCAAGGGCATTTCGTAAGTATTTCTTCCTAAATCTTGTACTTCCATCATCACTACACACTTCTTCATCATCTTCTCCATGAAAATCACTTATTTTCATCTTGAAGTCACCTGATTTGGACCCCTTGAAGGTGATATCACCTCGGTTGCTTATGCAATCGGTTGAGTGACGTCATCTCATCAAGAATGATTCAGATCTAAGAGATTTCCACAACTTTTCACTAAGTTTTACAAGATTTCAACACTTTTCATCTACTCTCAAACTTTTCTTCAACATCCTCTATAAAACCGATGGAATCCTT
>JARYGA010051950.1:0-35666 GCA_030545235.1 Helianthus tuberosus | reverse complement strand
CGACTTGGACTGGTTATAATTCGAACCAGTCTTACCCTTTTTGAAATCCTTACTTGGGGTATCATCACGCTTTCGCTTATGATCCTCCTCGGCCTTAATCGCCCTTGCTCTTATTTCGTCTTCAGTGAGAGAAAGAGCCAAATCCACAGCGGATCTATAAGTAGAAGGTTTGGAGGATTTAACCATCCCCTTGATTTCTAGATCGAGTCCTTCAATAAACCGCATAATGCGCTTAGACTCGGAGGTAATTAAGTATGGCACGAGTCTTGATAAGGAGTTGTAATCAGACAAATAGGCTCGATACTCGAGGCCTTTCATGGTCAGCTTTAGAAAGTTAGTTTCAACTTTCTCCACCTCGTGAGGTGGGCAATAAGTCTCGCGGATCAGTTCCACGAACTTTGACCAACTAAGGTTGTACATTTCAACCTTGCCAGTGGATTGGATTAGTGCCTTCCACCAAGTCAGAGCATCCTCCTTGAAATATTGGGACACGAATTTAACAGTGTCCTTGGCGGCACAACCGCTTATATCAACAACGGTTTCCATTTCATCCCGCCATTTTAGAGCATCAATAGCTCCAATCTCACCTGTAAAGTCACGGGGTTTACAAGAAACAAATTATTTATAGGTACACCCCTTCTTAGAGTCATGAGACTCAGTTTTCTTGATACTCTTGGTACTCTGCTCACTTTTAGTTGAGGAGCAATGAGACTTTTCAGTCTTATGGGTATTAAACCGGGGTTTAGTAACGGAGTTCTCTTTCTGTACTGATGGCTTTGGCCCTTTAAATGTGGCCATAAATCTAGCCAGGGCTTTACCGACTTCATCGGCAACTATGGATCGAAGACGATTCTCTTCGTCATTAAGGTTCTGGTGCTCTAAATCGTCACCACCGTTTTTCTTACTTGATTTGCCAATACTCAGGCTTGCCATAAGTTTATCTGAAAGATAAATAAAGCCATCAGTAATACTTCGAGAACTAAATAGCAAATCAATTTATTTGCATTAGATCTATATGTTTATATATTAATTTCACTAGCCCTGCTTACCATAATTGGTAATGGACTTAGCCATATAACTCACCGGCTTGTCACAAGGGATATTTAAATATAGCATATTAGCTTGCCACGAAGGACATTTAAATATAGCACATTGGCTTGTCATAAAGGACATTTAAATATAGCACTTTGGCTTGTCATGAAGGACATTTAAATATAGCACATTGGCTTTGTCACAAAGGACGTGAAAGACATGGCACAAGGGCCTGTCACAAGGATTGTGAAAGAGGTGGCACAAGGCCTAGTCACGAAGGACATTAGAAGATATGGCACTAAGCCTTGTCACAAAGGACAACCAAGATATATATATATATATATATATATATATATATATATATATATATATATATATATATATATATATAGGGTAAGGTTCATGCGAGAACCACCCTTATTGCGAGAACCGCGAGAACCAATGTGAACACAAAATAAAATCTAAAAAAAATCAAAAAACGCACTCAATATTTTCTTTTAATATTTTAAAAAAAATCGCTATATTTCGTTACCATAAAAAAACTTTTTTTTTCCGAGTAACAGTTATCCATGCACATGTGCATATGTATCATTACTTCGACAAATTCGGTAATACGTTATCAGGAATAGACAATTGCACTTTAATTTACAATACCATTAGTAATACACTACGTTTTACATTACCAATATTCAAAATGCACATGTGCATCATTAGGTATAACCATGATATAACGTGTTTTGGTACAAAAAGTTTGTGATTTTGAATGGAGAAGTAGGCGTATACATGTTTTTTTGTTAGTTATATCTAGTGGTTGGTGGTTTGGTTATAGTTGTCAATTTATGATGTAATATGCTGATTGGATGATATAAATGGTGTTTACATACATGTAATAAAGTGAAAATATTGTTAATGATATTGTATTATGGATGGTAGGAGGTAATTGTATTGTATTATGGATGGTAGGAGGTAATGGTAGTGTATTATGGATGGTATGATAGATGAAAGGGAAAGTGCATTCAAAGTAGTGTACCAAAACACCTTATTTCATGTTGATACATATAAATGCACATGTGCGTTTCTAATATTGGTAATGTGAAAAGTAGTGTATTACATATGGTAGTGTAAATGAAAGTGCAATTGTTTAATATGTGTAATGAATTACGGAATTTGTCAAAGAAATGACAAAAATGCACATGTGCATGCTTGTGTATTACGGATGGAATGATAGATGAAAGAGAAAGTAGTGTACCAAAACACCTTATTTCATGTTGATACATATAGATGCACATGTGTATTTATAATATTGTTAACGTAAAAAGTAGTGTATTATACGTGGTAGTGTAAATAAAGTGCAATTGACTATTATTTGTAATGAATTACGGAACTTGACAAAGAAATGATACATATGCACATGTGCATGGATAGCTGTTACTCGATTTTTTTTTTTTTTGAATTTTTTTTATTAACAAAATATAGCGATTTTTCCAAAAAAAAAATAGTAAAAAAAATAAAATAAAAAATTTTTGGGTGTTTTTTAGATTTTTTAAGGAATTACTGTTTGTGTTCTCGTAGTTCTCGCAATAAAGGGTGGTTCCTAACGGATCTTTGTCCTATATATATATATATATATATGTCGTGCTTTCATTTGATAACAAGGGCTTTAAGGTTTGAACATAGTTCATTACCTTTAATTAGGGGTCGTAGACCACTACTATCATCATAATTGACGATATAATATGGCCCGTAGGCGATTCGTTTGACATCACAAAGGATGTTAAACTAATGGTCATCGCACTGATGATATCAGTCATGATCGCACTTGATCGTATAGACTGCGAGACTTGGGCATAGCCCTCCGCTTTAGACAGGGAACCATAATGCTCACAACTGTCATTGTCTCAATTGGACGATATAATATAGTATGTAGACGAAACATCAGTAGGGATGTTAAGTATGATTATGATGTTGATGATATTAGTCATGATCGCGTAGATCATATAGACTATTAGGTTTGGGTATAACCCACCACTTTGAACAGGGGACCATAAAGGTCACTACCATTATTGTCTTATTGACAATAGAGTAAAGTATAGCCCGTAGGCACTTCATCACTAGGGATGTTAGTATTGTGATCATCATACTGATGATATTAGTTAGAATCGCACTGATCATATAGACTATGAGATTTGAGCATAGCTGACCTCCTTGGGCAAGGAATCATAAAAGATTACAATTGTCTTTTTCATAAATGGACAATATATTATAGTCCATAGGCAAAACATCATTAAGGATGTTAAATTCAATCATCATATTTATGATTTTAGTCATGATTGCATCGATCATATAGACTATTAGGTTTGAGCATAGCTCACTACCTTGGACAGGGATCATAAAGATCACAATGTCATTGTCTCAATTAGACAATATGTTATAGCCCGTAGGTAAAACATCACTAAAGATGTTAAATGATAAGTTCATCGTATTAGATGATATTAGTCATGATCGCATTGATCATATAGACTATTAGGGTTGAGCATAGCTCATTACCTTAGACAGGGGACCATAAAGGTCACAACTGTCTTTGTTTTAACTGACAAAGCAGTATTATGATTCCTCTCCTTCCACATAGTTGGGAATTGTCGGAGATTTAGAACGAATATCGTCACAAAGTTGACAAAGATTTTCTCCTTTCCACACATTTGGAAATTTAATTGGAGATTTTAATGATATGTTTCAATCAACGTATTGAGTATAAATATTTCTCCTCATTTGGAGATGCATCTCAGTTGACGTTGAAAAATAAGGCCTCTCCGTATTTGGGAGATTTGGGAATACGTCGCAGTTGATGTTTAAGTATAAGTCCCTATCCACATTGGGTTAATTGGGAATATGTCTCAATGCAGTCGGTGTTTATGATACGGCTCGATACAGTCACCGTTTAAATACATGCCCTTTTTCCACATTGGGATATTTGGGGATACGCCTCAATACAGTCAGCGTATATGATATGGCTTGATACAGTCACCGTTTAAATACATGCCCTTTCTCCACATTGGGATATTTGGGGATACGCCTCAATACAGTCAGCGTATATGATACGGCTCGATACAGTCACCGTTTATATATATCCTTCTCCACATTGGGAGATTTGGGGATGATTATCATCATGGATGGATGAACTTTCCATCTCTTTTCCACACATTTGGGAATTAGTCGGAGATCTTAGATGAGTGTCCTCCCATAATTGGACGAGAACCACTTAAAGATTTTTAGGATTATATAGGTGTTTTGGTCAAAAATTACCTAAGCAATTAAGTGATCAAATTAGTTAAGTGAGGTAGTGTGCTAAAATTATGTGTGAAAATTGTGTTAACCAAATTAGATATGAAAACAATTTCAGGATACGGCTCGGGATATAGAGCTGTATCGATGATCAAACAATGAGCAAAAAAGTAAAGGTTAACACGTGATGTACGAGGAAAGCCCTTGATCAATCTAGATCGCCGGCATAAAACCTCGGGAGCTGACAATCGCAGCTGCCTTGTTCTTCTATTGCTTCAAATATCAGGATACAGTGCAGGATATGATGCGGATCAACTAGGTGTTACAATGTAATTTGAGTACAAGTGTTTGTGTGTAGTGATTGCTAGAAGCTAGAGAGCAAAGTGTGCGAAAGAGAATGTGTGGAAAAAGTTGTGTCTGCCTATGATCCGATCGCTCCCATTTATAGTAACAAAAACTAACAAACTATCCTATTATTCCGGGATACTTTGGAATATTCCATTCTGAACGTTGGGGGACTGCTTTTACTTGTTTTCCACATGCTTATTGACTATAAAACCGGGTCTTCAGCTCATATGACCGTTACAACGTCAATAGCATTGACCAGCTCCCGATATTCTCGCGGAATATGCCTTTATTCTATTCTGACCGTTACAAGACCCATTCTTCCACCATCAACGTCCATTTTTCAACCACCTTGAGCGAATCTTCAGGTAGATCAAGTCCTTTATCGTTGGTACCTTGCAACCAAAGAAAATTGTTAATAGCAAGCAGGATACCCCCAGAGGATGTTACCAATATCCTGGTTCAGTATCCTGGCCGCAGCATCAAGCATATAATATCAGGATATGCTCCAGGATATAAGCTCGAAATTCCACCCATAACAATTGTCCCCAAAAATATATCTGTTAGGATCTTGAAATCCAAACGGGTATATTTTTCGTTGTGTTGTTCGATGCACTTAATGGGATGTAGATGTTGATGTGACTTCACGCAACTTCCAAGGTTATACTTTCTCATAACTAGGTAGTCTTCTGGCACGTCTGGTAAGGATATCTATTTTGAACATTCCTGCATATGTTTGGTTAATCAGCACATAATATGATAAGATCGAAACTACTCCCTTTTCTGTAGACTCTGCTAAGGTCCCTGTTGTCTTCGATCTTGAGGAGCTTGACAGTTACTCCAAGCCTGTCCTGGTAAAAAAAAGAATCATCTGTTGCCACCTGCTCTAAGCCATCCACTGTTGCTACTGGAAGTTTCTCTTATGATGACCTTGGCTTCATGGAATCCATCGAGCCCATGACCTCCTTCCTTTATAAGGTAAATATCCAAATCCTGTATCCCGCACACATATACTAAACCAGTATCCGGGTTAGTTTGTCTTTAACGATACCTGTATTTTGCTTTGTAGGGTCTGAATCATCTGGTCGTCCTGTACTTAGAACAATTTTAATTTCCTGCAAGCTTTAGAACAATTTAACAGTTGGAGGTGGAGGGATCTCGTGTTTTCAGGACGAAGCCTTCAACTGTTTATGTAAATATGCTTTAAAAACTTAATTGTGTTCTTGGTGGATGGGTCTCTTTTTGAGATGAAACCAAGAATACAATTAATAATAAACTAACCTTTTAACCTCACATGTTGTTATTTGTTATGCATTGCTTAGTCTGAATTCCAATGTTCCAAACTTAGCGCAATTATTACTTTTTATGAAAATATCTTGATCAGTATACTCGCAAATATCCTATTAAGACTTCCGTCAAATAGGGTTTTTATAACTCAAGCAATTCAGATAAAGTTTTCAGAGAAAGAGGACAGTTCATTTTTATTTTACAAAGTTGGTTTTAAGAACACTTGTTTGACTAGAACACAGTTTCAGTTTTTAATCCAAGTATCCTGAAGTATATCCTGAGAATACATCTTGAGAATATATCCTGAGAACATATCCCGATCAGGTTACTCATAAGTGTTAAAATATAGCTTCAGAAATTTAGACAATCTGGATAAGGTTTTTTAAAGAACAAAAATAGGAAAGATCATACCGAAACAGAAGATATCTCAATCCTTTCATTCCAGTCCTTTCGCAACCATTCCACCGAAGGTGTCCCCAGTCCAGGATACTTGGCGAATTATGCCCAAACTTGATCCTTTGAGTTCCTCACAATGCCTTAGTGGGATATAGTGTTGGCATAGGTTTCCTTCTTGCTCCAGCATAAATGTCCCCAGTAGGATATAGTATCAGCATACGTCATGTTCCATCACGAATGTCCCCTGTCTGTGCAGGACCAGTATGTTGTACCAGGATATGATCCTTTAGCAATTCTTCAACCAGTTGTTTAAACTTAGCAATCTTTCTTCAAAAATTTATGTAGACTTGTAAGTGATTATGTTTTTTGAAAATATACTTTGGGATTATCCAAAAACTTTGTATTTTATTGGGACTAAACCCATTTTCCAGGCATTTAAGCCGGAGTATAAGAACCTCAAGACTTGAAAAGGTGAAAACCTTTAAGTCTTTGAGTTTTACTGGGGATTTTACCCACGTTTCGTGCGCTACAGGCGAGGGTGTGGAAACCCCAAAACTTAGAAAGGTGAAAACCTTTAATCCTGGGGAAAATCCCAAATTTTCATGCGCTAAAGGCGGGAGTGTATAAACTCCAAGACTTAGAAAGGTGAAAACCTTTAAACCTTAGAGAGTATGAAAATACCCTTTCGTGAGAGAGGGTGATCAATCCTCATATACCTTTAGGATTCAGGATATAGCCAACAGTAACGAAATTGTCAGCCACTTTTACATGGACTGGTCCCGCCACCTTGAACTATCCCTGAATAACTTGCGCTCCAGGCGGGGTGTTTAAACCCAATTCGGAAGAAAGGTGAATACCTTTAAACCTGTGAAGGGATCAGGATCCCTTGTACGTGAGAGAGGGGGCCAATCCTCTAATCTTCCGAAATATCCTAAGTGAGCATCCCAGAGCTATATCCCGAAGCATATACTGTAAAACATCCTTACACTAAGGTGGGTGTTAGCTTGGCTAACACCCCTCCAATGCTTAAGTTAGTATTGGGTTACAAAGAACAAATTAAACCAAACATATTTAAAAAATGTAGAACTCATACCATCCTGAGTTAGAAATTAAATTCTAAACTCACTTGAAATAAAGCTTAAGGTGTATAGCATTCCAAGACCTCGGTAGCATATCCCCTTCTATATTCTTGAGTCTGTATGCTCCTTTCCCTGCTTCTGATTCAACTTCATATGGTCCTTCCCATTTTGGAGCTAACTTGCCATCGGCAGGATTAGTAGTATTCTGAAAAGCCTTTCTTAACACCCAATCTCCAACCTTAAATCTTCTGGTCCTAATATTCTTGTTATATGCCCTGGATATTCTCTGTTGATATGCTGCCATCCTTAGCCTTGCCGCATCTCTCTTCTCATCTATAGTGTCTAAATCCTGACTCAAGGCTTCAGGATTCTACTCAGGATCATTTAGGGTAGATCTTGCAGTAGGTATTGCCATTTCCGTTGGAATCATTGCTTCTGCTCCAAATACCAAGGAAAATGGGGTTTGGCCTGTTGCATTCTTTACCGTTGTCCTATTAGCCCATAAAACAAAGGGTAATTCTTCTGCCCATCTTCCTTTTTTGGCTCCAAGCCTCTTCTTTAAGTTACTGACTATTATCTTGTTTGAGGATTCAGCTTGCCCATTCGCTTGAGGATGTACCGGAGTAGATGTGATCATTTTGATTCCCCAACTCTTGCAAAAGTCAGTTGTCCTTTTGCTTATAAACTGGGACCCATTATCACAAATGATCTCAGCTGGTACCCCAAACCTAGTCAGGATATTCCTCTTTATGAAGGATACTACCTCTTGATCTCTAACTTGAACAAATGCTTCAGCCTCAACCCACTTAGAGAAATAATCCGTCATTGCTAACATAAAGACTTTTCCTCCCGGAGCTTTTGGTAACTTCCCTACTATATCCATCCCCCACTTCATGAATGGCCAAGGGGAAACTACAGGATATAACGGTTCAGCTGGTTGATGTAGTATGTTACTATGCCTTTGACATGCATCACATCTTCGAGCATATTCTGCAGCATCTTTCCTCATCGTTGGCCAATAATATCCTGTCCTTAATACTTTCGAGAACAATGATCTGCCCCCAGTGTGGTTACCACAATCCCCTTCATGTATATCCTGAAGTACTTCTTTTGCTTCAGGATCCTCCAAGCACCTCAAATACGGTCCTGCAAGAGATTTCTTGTATAAAACATTATTTATAATAGTGAATCGTGATACCTTCATCCTAAATTCCTTAGGATTTTCATCTTCGGGGATGTGTCCTTCCTTAAGATATCTCATGATTGAGGTCGTCCAGGATTTAGGATTCTTTTCAGGATATTCTAATCCAGGATCCTGAATAGCCGCTACTTCTTTATCCCGAGGATTCGTTGCAGGATACAAAATATGTAATATTGGTATCTGGGTCCCTTCTGGTATCCTGATTGATGATCCCAGATTTGCTAAGGCATCTGCTTCAGCATTATCCTCCCTTGGTACCTGTTCAAGTATAAAAACATCAAAATATCCTGCTAATTTTTTGAGAATATCGAGGTATTCGATTAATTTCTCACCCTTAACTGCATAGGATCCATTAAAATGGTTAGTAATTAACAAAGAATCAACATACACTTGCAAATTCTTGATACTCATATTCTTAGCTAACTCTAATCCTGCAATTAAAGCCTCATATTCTGCTTCATTATTAGTAGCAGGGAACTCACACCTAATAGCCTGGGGTAATATGTCCCCCTGTGGCGATTTTAGTAGTATTCCCAATCCTATTCCTCTAACATTAGATGCTCCATCAGTATATAATGTCCATGATCCTGAGGATTCTCCTAACTGCTGGACTTCTAGGTCTACTTCGTCCTGAATGTCACTACTGAAATCAGCCACAAAGTCAGCTAAAGCCTGAGACTTTATGGCATTCCTAGGTTCATATACTAAATCATAAGCGCTTAATTTCACTGACCACTTGGCCATCCTGCCTGACATCTCTGGTTTCCTAAGCACATTTTTGACAGGATAATTTGTTTTAACGTGTATCCTATGTGTCTCAAAATAATGTCTAAGCTTTGTCGATGCCATGACTAGAGCTAATATTAATTTTTCTAAATGAGAATACCTAGTTTCAGCATCTAAAAAACTTTTACTAACATAATAAACAGGATATTGCTGACCTTCATGGTCTTTTATAAGAACGGCACTTACAGCATTCCCTGATACAGCAAGGTATAGGGATAGTGGTTCACCATTTTCAGGCTTCATCAATAGAGGTGCGGTTGAGATATATCGCTTCAAATCCCGTAGGGCCGCTTCATGCTTCTCACCCCATTCGAATCTTTTGTTCTTCTTCAGGATATCATAAAAATCTTTACATTTCTCTGAGGATCTCGAGATAAACCGGTTTAATGCTGCCACTCGCCCTGTTAATCGTTGAACATCCTTCATATTTGAGGGCGATTTAATATCCAAGATGGCTTTAATCTGCTCCGGGCTCACTTCTATTCCTCTTTTGGTCACCATATATCCCAGAAATTTTCCTGCCCCCACTCCAAAATGGCACTTGGCAGGATTCAGCTTCATGTTATACTGATCCAGGATATCAAATGCTCCTTTAATATCCTGGAGGTGATCCTGAGCTTTCTTTGATTTTACCACCATGTCGTCGATGTATACCTCCATGGTGTCCCCCGGTTTGTCTTTGAACATCATGTTTACCAATCTTTGGTATGTTGCACCTGCATTTTTCAAACCAAAAGGCATAGCTGTATACCAATAAATACATGTTGGTGTCATGAATGCAGTATCCTCCTGGTCAGAAGGCTCCATTTGGATCTGTTGAAATCCTGAGGATGCGTCCATGAAGGTCAGCATTTCATGCCCGGCAGTGGCATCTACCATTGCGTCAATGTGGGGAAGAGGAAATGGGTCTTTAGGACAAGCTTTGTTCAAGTCTGTGTAGTCTACACAAACTCTCCATTTCCCATTTTTCTTCTGTACCACAACCACGTTTGATAGCCACCTTGGGAACTTAACCTCTCTGATCATCCTGGACTTCAATAATCTCTCAACTTCCTCTTGGATAATCGTATTCCGCTCAGGAGCAAACTTCCTTCTTTTTTGCTGAACAGGCTTGAATGATTTATCAATTCCAAGCTTGTGAGTGATAATGTCTTTGGATATGCCTGTCATATCCTCATGCTTCCATGCAAATGTCGACATCCTGCATTTCAAAAAGTTAATTAATAGTTCTTCAATATCCTGAGGGATATTGGTCCCTACGAGCACCGAAATATCGGGATTATCCTGGTCCAGGATAATTTTCTTCACATCCTGCTCCGGATCTTCCACGATATCCTGGGCCCGCGTCTTTAATTGCTATGCTGCACTAGGTTTGGTTGAGGATTTCATCGAGGATGAGCAGCATTCTTTCGCCTCCTGCTGATCACTATCAACTTTGACAACTCCCCAAGGGGTAGGTATTTTGATGCATTGGTGATATGTTGATGGCACAGCCTTCATATCGTGAATCCACGGTCTTCCCAGTATGATGTTATAGCAGGATAGAGAATCCATCACACAGAAACGTTGTATTGAGTTGACTCCCTCAACGTATACTGGTAACTTTATCTCTCCCACTGTGTTTCTAGCCTCTCCACTGAACCCAACAAGCACGGTAGACTTTGAAGTGATATCCATTGGAGATACATTCATTCTCTTCAGAGTTTCTAGTTGGATTATGTTGACGGAGCTGCCATTATCAACCAATATCCTGCGTACAAAATGGTTAGCCACATATAACGTTATTACCAGAGCATCATGGTGAGGATCTTGGACAGTATCCCTGTCATCAGCATCAAAAGTGATCACTTTGTCAGTTGTGAGGGTAGTCATCCTGACAGGTCTGTCTCCCCTTTCGGCCTTAGCTTCCTTTGCATGTCACTTTGCCGCCGAATATGAAGTCCCATAAATATCGGATCCTTCTGAAATAAAGTTAATTATCTTGGCGTCTGCTGGGGGTGATGCTGCTCGTTCAGGATCCTTCTCGGGATCCTGACCTTTATTCTTCTTTTTTCCCAGCAAGTCCTTCAGATACCCTTTGCTTAACAGGTAACTTATTTCTTTCCTTAAAGCAATGCAGTCCTCGGTCATATGTCCGAAGTCTTCGTGGAAGGCACACCATTTGGATTTATCCTTCCAATCAGCTTTCTGCTGGTTCTTTCGAGGCCACCTAGCTTTGTCCCCTAAACCCTGCATAGCATACATTAACTCAGGAATATTAACTGAAAAGCAATATTCAGATAAGTCAGGATATTCTTCAGGATCCTCGTCTTCAACAACATTCACTTTCTTGTTATCATATCTGCCATATGGCTTAGAGCGATATGGTTTATATGAGGATTCTGATTTCCTGTTAGTCGATTCATAGGTTGAGGTAGAATTCATCCTCTCCTGCATCTTCTTGTCATCTTCCAAACGGATATATCTTAAAGCCCTGTTGCGAGCTTCGTCAAGATTCCTGCAGGGATTCATTACAAGATCCTGATAAAACTGAGAATCCTTTTGTAACCCCATCTTAAAAGCTTGCACAGCTGTTGCAACATCAAGATGTGGGATATCCAAGGATTCTCGACTGAATTTGTTCACATAATCCCTCAGGGATTCCTGAGGCCCTTGAGTTATCCTGTAAAGATCACTGGTTAGTTTCTCAAAACTCCGACTACAAGAAAATTGACTGTTAAATAAATTAACCAATTGAGCAAACGAAGTAATTGAGTGAGGGGGAACGTTTAACAGCCATTTTAAGGCTGATCCTGTCAGAGTAGAACCAAATCCCTTGCATAAGCATGCTTCCTTGAGCTCCGGAGGGATATGGTTAATCTCCATTCTTTCCCAATACTGGGCAATATGCTCTTCAGGATCCGTAGTCCCATCATACAGCTTCATGTTGGGAGTCTGAAATCTTTTTGGGATTTCAGCATCACAGATAGGATGTGCAAAGCGGGATATCCTGTGGCTGTCTTGGGATACTTCCGGAATTGGCTGGACCACTCCAGGTACACTGGATATCATGTCCTTCAATTTCTGGAGCTCCCTGGTAAATGTTGACGTCATACCTGCATCCTGCAAAGAGCCATTGTTGTTAGTAGCAAGAATATTATTATTTGACACATTACCGTTCTGAGGATTTTGGCCATATCCTGAAGCATATCCGGAACTTCTCACAGTCGATATTCTGATCGAAGAGGGTATCTCAGGGGTATGATTCTGAGAATGGCTTGGGACGATATTCCCCCTATTATCCTCAGTGTAAACTGCGGAACTGAAGTTCAAAGCCCTGGGCTGTATAGGAGTGACAGTTTCTTCAACAGGTCTGCTCGAGCTAGCTTTTAAGAGTTGTATTTCTCTTAACAGCATTCGGTTAGTCTCCTGTCGCTGCCTTATTTGTTCCTGCACACTTCCAAATAAAGTCAAAATTTCATCGTTAGAGGCTAAAACAGGAGCAGATCCCTGGACACTCCGAGTAGGGATAACATCTTGAGATTGTGAAGAAAACGGCATCCTTGGGGGAGGTGGTGGAAGCACCGAACCAGTAGTAGCAGAGGTTGTAGCAGACATAGTGGAAGAGCTCATGTTTGATCTTGAGGCCATTGTAAACAATGTGGCAAAAAGTTTTGAAAATAGAAAACCGATTAACGATTTCACAAAGATTTTTAGTAAAAGTAGCACCACTTGCCCCACGGTGGGCGCCAAATTGTTTTGGTCAAAAATTACCTAAGCAATTAAGTGATTAAATTAGTTAAGTGAGGTAGTGTGCTAAAATTATGTGTGAAAATTGTGTTAACCAAATTAGATATGAAAACAGTTTCAGGATACGGCTCGGGATATAGAGCTGTATCGATGATCAAACAATGAGCAACAAAGTAAAGGTTGACACGTGATGTACGAGGAAAGCCCATGATCAATCTAGATCGCCGGCATAAAACCTCGGGAGCTGACAATCGCAGCTGCCTTGTTCTTCTATTGCTTCAAATATCAGGATACAGTGCAGGATATGATGCGGATCAACTAGGTGTTACAATGTAATTTGAGTACAAGTGTTTGTGTGTAGTGATTGCTAGAAGCTAGAGAGCAAAGTGTGCGAAAGAGAATGTGTGGAAAAAGTTGTGTCTGCCTATGATCCGATCGCTCCCATTTATAGTAACAAAAACTAACAAACTATCCTATTATTCCGGGATACTTTGGAATATTCCATTCTGAACGTTGGGGGACTGCTTTTACTTGTTTTCCACGTGCTTATTGACTATAAAACCGGGTCTTCTGCTCATATGACCGTTACAACGTCAATAGCATTGACCAGCTCCCGATATTCTTGCGGAATATGCCTTTATTCTATTCTGACCGTTACAAGACCCATTCTTCCACCATCAACGTCCATTTTTCAACCACTTTGAGCGAATCTTCAGGTAGATCAAGTCCTTTATCGTTGGTACCTTGCAACCAAAGAAAATCGTTAATAGCAAGCAGGATACCCCCAGAGGATGTTACCAATATCCTGGTTCAGTATCCTGGCCGCAGCATCAAGCATATAATATCAGGATATGCTCCAGGATATAAGCTCGAAATTCCACCCATAACAATAGGTGTGAGGGAATCAGTTTTCCACTTCTATCACCTTTTCTACCACTACCATTGGTGGGAAATTTAAGACAGAGTCTTTTATCATGGTCTTGTTTACTAGTCTTAATAACATAAGAACTAGTAGACCGAGTAAATTCAAAAGAGATTTATTTGCTTATTACTAGCGGTTCTTCGACTAATTGTCTTCACCCAATAGAGTTAGCACTTTTAGTTCTTCTCCTCAGTTGAAGTTTCCAAGACACGTCTCATTTGACGTTTTAATTATATGCACTTCTCCTTAGTTGGAGATTTGGTATACACCTCAATATAGTACAGTGTATACGATACGGCTCAATAAAGTACACCGTTTAAATATATACCCTTTTTCCACATGGGATATTCGGGAATACGCCTCAATATAGTACAACGTATATAATACAGCTCAATAAAGTACACTGTATATGATACGGCTCAATAAAGTGCACCGTTTAAATATATACCCCTCTCCACATTGGAAGAATTTGGGGATACGCCTCAATAAAGTACGGCGTATATGATACAGCTCAATAAAGTACACTGTATATGGTACGGCTCAATGAAGTACACCGTTTATAATAAGCCCCCCTCCTTATTGGGAGAATTGGGAATATGTCGTCACACATTTGGATGAAAATTTTGCACTTTTCAACCACTCATTGGTGGGAACATGTGCTTTAGGCCTTCGTCTATCTCGCAATCAAGAGATCTGTTTGATAAGGTAGGAGCAATAAATGTGACATTCATATTATTAGAAGGAAAATCATAAAATGGGCTCCATAAAATCAATGATTCTTCTTATGGAATTAATATCACCAAAGTATATTAGATGCTTACTATTAGCCGATATCAGTACAATATGACCCTTGTGCGATCTTAGTGGTGCCATGCATTAAACCGTCATACTGGGCAGGCATGAAAGCAATCTATGGGACACACTAGGATACTGCCAATTATCATATGGCGCTTCCATCAAACTAAGTTTGGCATTCGTAGTTGCTAAAAATCAATGAAATAAAAATCATTTTCGTACTCCAGTTGGAGAAATTTGCTGGCAAGAGTTGCCGAATTTATATAATATAATATATATATCCAGATGGATTTGAATTAATCGAGCTCGAAGACTCGAAATTATATGCTTTAGGCATGAATCAGAGAAAGTAATTTCTTTTTTTTTTTCTGATTTTTATCTAAAATGGGAGAACATTTGAATCGAAGAATAGAAATTTTGGTGCAAAGTGCACACATAACATTGCCATGATACGGCCTTCCAATATTGTTGTTGTTTCAATCAGATGGTGATATATCACCAGAATGTCTTATCAAATATGATAGACTTTGGATAAATGATATTAGGATATCATAGAAATATCAAAAGATATATCAGATGGTGAGGTTTAGCATCCTAGTACAGGAGTCATCGTCTCCAAAACGTATGTAGTTCACCATATGGAACTTCAAGCTACTCAATGGTAAAGATCCTTGAGTCCGCGACCCATTATAGATTCTTCATCTTGTCCGCGTCATCTTAGCAGTATAAAATCAATAACTACTATATAGATTAAGAGTAGTCTTATATTCAGGTCTAGACTCGGAGTTTTTTTAATGGAATCTGCATTTGTGATATTTGAGATTAGACACTAAGAGTAGTCACTCAAACTGTAGCTCTGATACCAACCTGTCACACCCCGATTTCCGGTGGGCCCGGATGGGTACACACGTGACGGTTGGATAACAGTTATCACAATATAATAATATGCAGCGGAAGTATTGGATTGAAATTATTAAAATAAAGCTTGAATGTAAGAAAGTATTACAAGCGTTCGATACAAGCCAACAGGCAGGATCCAAATAAACAGAGCTTTAGACATCATAGGCCTTAAGCATCAGGAGTGCAAATTCCTTAGCCTTCATTCTAGCCGACCTGTAATCCCAGCCTATAATAAGGTTCGGTACCTGCTGTTCAATCTTTTGAAAATACGTCTGCCAAAGCTAGTAAATACAATTAACTGACTCTTTGGAAAAATAGTTTTTCAAAAAGAGTTTTATACATATAGATAACCTGTAGGTAGTCCTTTAAATATATCTTAGGATATTTCTTGTTACGAGATTATATGCTTGATTAACCCATTGGGTTGTCCGGACAAGGTATCAATAACCCCCAATAAAAGTAATTATCAAGTAAACGGAATAAAACCGTATTCATACACTTTTGCGCAATCATAGGTGACTTACTTGTGTAATAACCGTCCCAAGAGGCATATTTACCATCCCAAGTTTACACTAAAATAAGTCAAGAGTATTTACCTTATTGCTAGCTTCCAATCAACAAGACTATATTTGGAAAAAAGCCGCAAGTCTAAGTATATTGACCCAAGTCCTATTATCTGGGGGGGGGGGCTACTATAGTCTGGAATGAACAGATTTATTACCTGTTAGAATGTATACGGGCCAAAGGTAGAACCTTTTGATATGATCTGACACTTAAGAATAGGTTTGCTAGATTAAGCGTATACCGAATAGAATGTGGTTTAAACCCAACAAGTACTAGGACTTGTATAATACGGGTAAACATAATACATTCCGGATTTTGAGATCAAAACGATAAGGTTAAACCCATTTTCGGTAAACTTAGGTAAACTAGTTACGTAAGTCTAACCATACGCGTATAAGCGATAACGGGTAACCGGATGAGTCATGAACATGTTCCATATCCCAATATACTTTAAACAAGGTATAATATCAGTAGGATATCAACTTGTATGCCCGTTAAGGTTTTAAATCAAGTTATGCCTTATAAGGGCATTTTGGTAATTTTACAATTTATAAAAAGGAGCTTGCGAGTAAACTGATATCATGGTCATAAACATTCTGTAAAAATGGTCTAATTATGATATCACATCAGTAGGATATCAATTATATGCGTGGTTTATGTTTTAAGTTCAAACTATGCACCATAGGGGCATTTTGGTCATTTCACACATAGTTTTGAGAGTTCATTTGGGATTCGGAGTTTGTGACTTATACCTACTGTAAAAATATTTAAAATGGTTTATAAAATCAGTAGGTAACAAGTCTCGGACCATAAATATGGTTTAAACCCATAATATGCGCCTAAATGGCGTTAATGTCGTTAAATGACGATTTATGCTAAGATTTATGAAATATGATGTTATGACCAGCTTTGAATAGTTAAAATATTTTATTTGTCTTGCCATATCAGTAAACAAAAGGTTTGGTTTGGATATCATGCTTAAAACGCATTTTATGTGCCATAAGGGCATTATCGTCATTTATCGGCATTGTATGCGGAACTGAAGTTAAACTCAGCTTTCAATTTGACTTAGCATCCCAAATAATCTTAATAATAATATCACATCAGTAGGTAATTGAGTTTTATAACAAAATTTTGTTTAAAACTCATTTTAGACTTAAAAGGGCATTTTAGTCCTTTTAAAAGCATAGTTTACGTTTATATGCGTAAACTCAGTTTATGACCAGATTATAAACATTAAATTATCCTAAACATGTTTACTTATCAGTACATAACTCATTTGCATGCTCGTTTATATTTAAAACCTTATTTTTAAACAAAAGGGCATTATAGTTAAAGTACGGCATAATAACGGAACATGCGCATAAACTCGGATTCCTATTCCGATCGTGTAATATAACCTTATGGGATCATACTACAATATATTACGATCATAACGGAACCTAAAATCAGTAGCGTACTAGTCTAATTCGGTTTATAACCAAAAGTCAACGTAGAAGTCAAACTACGCGACTTTCGGTTGCGAAACGACCCTAAAACGGGAACTGACGAGCCGAACATGTTTACACATGTTCTAATAATTATTACCGAGTTGTTTAAGTGATAAAACATATTTTAGAATGCTTTTAAACTCATATCGCAATTAATTTGAAAATTGACCCGTTGACTTTTTAAAGTAATATTATGTTGACTCGTCAATTGACCAAGCAAACGTGATTCTTAGGAGGTGCCCTTTTGAGGGATTAACACTTATCTAATTACGATCACGTAGCCATGTTCGTGGCGAACCATGGCTTGACCGTTTAAGGTCTAGCTAAAAGTCAAAGCGTTATTACGATAACGCTTGCCTTTTGGCTTAAAAGCCTATAAAACGGAAATTAGTGGCTAAAGACACTTACAAAGGGTCCCAGCAATCTTTTCTAATAAAAAGGAGCTTCCTTATGGTCAGGGACCTCCAGGAAGTAGAATAGAATGAGAAAGAAGAAGAATGGTGCAAGTGAAAATGAAAGACTTATGGCCTATTTATACTAACTTGAGAAGAACAAGATCTTGACAAGTGTTAAAGGGGATTGATAGGATTATTACATGTGTATTACCAGGTTTTTAAACCATTAACATACCCCTAGATTGGTTAAGAGGTTTGTGTGATGGCCACGCAAAACAATAATCAAAACAAATAAATAAAAAAAATTATAATCTGCAGATACGGTCCCTGGCGGCCCGCGACCGCCCTCGGTCCATTCGTACGCGG
This sequence comes from Helianthus tuberosus, assembly GCA_030545235.1. Lineage (NCBI taxonomy): Eukaryota > Viridiplantae > Streptophyta > Magnoliopsida > Asterales > Asteraceae > Helianthus > Helianthus tuberosus. The sequence continues at coordinate 17,097 of JARYGA010051950.1, read as the reverse complement.
CCTGCGATCCGGTGTCCAGCTCATCACAAGTTTGGCAGCTCAGCATCTTTGGCCCCTGAATCTTTTGTATGCTTTTTAAACTTTTAAAGTTTACACTTTAAGCACAAAATTTATAATTCTCATTCGAAAGGTTAACGTATTTCATGGAAGCCCTTAATGAGCATGCTTAGGCACGCCCGGGAGTACAACCGAGCATTACGGAGTTCCTGGTTTATTTAAAAGGTCACTAAAAGCATAGTTTCGAACGTTAACACTTTTAGTCCTTTTAATGCACTAAGTTGTGCGTAATAATGTTTAACGACATCAAGGCCATACATAGCCCATATTAGGCATTCCCGAGAGTATGGATGAATATCACGATGCTCCGGGTTCGTTAAAAGGTCTTTCAGATATAAGAATTTACATATTGACACTTTTAACCCTTTTTAACGCACGAACTTGTGCGTATTATCGTTTAATGGCATCAAAGCACTCTGGATTCGTTAAAAGGTCACTCAGAGGTAAGGATTAACATGTTGACACTTTTAACCCTCCGTTACCTAAACTTTTGACTTTATCGCAAACGGTTTCGATTATCCAACATGTGGCTTAATTATGAAAATACGAATACCGTATGATGTCACTCAGAGGCTTAGTTTAAGCATGTTGACACTTTCAGTCCTTTCGCATTCAAAGTTTTAACTGTTTGGCGATATTAGTCCCTCCTAGTCAACGTTTAACTTAATTAGGATTAGGGACACGTGTCGATACATAATTGGACACGATTTTACGAGGTGTTACAGAAAGTATGAGGGTAGATTACCTAAAACCGCTTCAATTAATGTCACCCTTCCACCAAATGATAAAGTTCGAGCCTTCCATAATGTGAGCTTTTCCTCAAATCTCTCGATAATAGGTCTCTAATTCTTAACCAAACTCATGTTTGCACCAACCGGGAGCCCTAGGTAAGTGAAGGGAAACATACCCGTTTTACATTGTAGGATTGACGCCTTTTGCATAAGGATTTCATTTGATACACCCACACCAAACAATTGGCTTTTTGAGAAATTCACCTTTAGACCTGAGGACAAATGAAAACATCTTAACAATCTCGAAAGATTTTGGAGATTTGACTCCGAACACTCTCCAACAAATAATACATCATCCGCGTAGAGTAGGTGTGATATGATAGGGCCTTCATTCGGTGTTTTACATCCCTTGAATAAACCATTTGTGTTTGTCGTGATCGTAGCAACGTGTAGCGCCTCCATAGCGAGGATGAACAATAATGGTGATAAAGGATCACCTTGACGAACTCCACGCTCAATGATGAATTCCTTTGAAGGTGAACCATTTACCAATATTGAGGATCTTGAAGATGACAGAATACCCGAAACCCATTTACACCATAAAGCGGGGAATCCCATTTGTGAAAGCGTTGACTCCAGGAATTTCCAACTAATAGAGTCAAAAGCTTTTTCAAAGTCGACTTTGAACAACATCATTTTATTTTTCGACTTCTTGCACCTAGAAATTAGCTCATTAATTATAAGAGATCCCTCCAATATGCTTCTCCCCTCAATATAAGCCGTTTGAGTATTGCTTACCAAATAACCCATCACTTTCTTAAGTCTTTTAGCCAAGATTTTAGAAATTGTTTGTAAATGGCATACAAGAAAGCAATTTGCTGGATTAGAACTTGGGCTTGCAAATGAAATTAGTTATTGAATTGAATTATTATAATACCTTAAGTGGGCTAATGGCTTAGCTTTTTATTGGACAAAGCTGAATTTAAGTGGTCATGGTTGGTTGTCCAAAAGGGGGTTTTTTACTAAAAAAAACGCCAAAGGGAAAAAAAGGGGGTGTGGAGTTCGACAGTAAAGGAAGGGAAGTTACAATTTTGAGGAGTCTTTTTAGCTGTTCTTGTCACTTGCATAGGGATCGAGAAGCACAAAAAGAAAATATGAGAATTGCTTTGAAGGTGATGCGTGGCTAATCTTAAGGTTTCACCTCGGTGTAGACTTTGTAAGAATTCTAGAGTTTCAATATTTTGTTTATGATTTAACTAAAAAAAATTGTTAAAAAAAATTGTTTTTGCTTGCCCTCAAGCAAACGTGCTGGGTTTCGCGGGTTAGTACGCAATAATAATAATATTAACATACTAGCAAAAAATGGACTTTGTACCCGAACCCCGCCCAGTAAATACTTATGACTTAATTTTAAGTATTTTTTATGGAGTCATTTATTATGTCAATATAATGCATGTTTTCTACAAATTTTGTCAATTAAGTTAAAATTTATCTCAACTACAACTATTAATACAAAACAATTATAAAACAATATAACGTTTGAAAATATTTTTTTTATTTTATTTAACGATATAACTAGATTAATATAAATTAAGTTTTGCTGTTCGTGAAGTTCAGATAGTTTTTCTATTTTACACTTTTGTTGTATACATAATTTAAATGATCCGACACAAGAAATAACCTAGTTATATTATATTATAGAGTTAACTGCCATTTTCGTCCCTGTGGTTTGGTCACTTTGGCCATTTCAGTCCATTTTTCAAAAATGCGCCATTTTCGTCCCCCACGTTCTGGAAAGGTGCCATTTCAGTCCAAAAATGCGCCATTTTTGGCCAAAGTGACCAAACCACAGGGACGAAAATGGCAGTTAACTCGCGCATTTTTGGACTGAAATGGCACCTTTCCAGAACGTGGGGGACGAAAATGGCGCATTTTTGAAAAATGGACTGAAATGGCCAAAGTGACCAAACCACAGGGACGAAAATGACAGTTAACTCTATATTATATTATTATAGTATAATTGTAAGAAGGGAAAAGAATTCTAGAATTTGGCGCCAAGAAACTCGATGATAAGCAAATTTGGTCAAAAAGCAAAAGCCCACCAGATATGGCGCTCTTTTCCGCGTTCCTTTGTACACACCTATAAACATATTTGACTCTTCCTTTAAACGCATGACCGTTATGTTGAGATAACATTCTTAATTAAGCCGGATTTGTTTCTTTCTAATTTCTTTTAATTCATATATTATAAAAACTGATATATGCATCTGGCTATAATCTATCTACTATAATAAAAGAAACTAACTTTTGGACACGTATCATTCACTGAAAGTATCATCAAATTTATATTTATTTTATATTAACTAATAACTAAAAATAATAAATTAATATTAAATCTTATCATACTTTAATAAAATATTATCCTCAAATCTAAATTGTTAATTTAATATATTTTTAAAACAAATACCCCTGTTTCCTATTTATCTTATATCAAATATATAAATAACTAGGTTAGAACCCGTGTATTACACGGGTTGAATAAAATAAATATACTTGATAACTACAAACGGTTTTTATGATAAGATATCATTGTTTTTTTTTAATTAAAGTTTTAAATTTGAATCCGAAAGTAATATATTAGTAAACGTAATACATAAATTGATAGTTAATAACAAATCCGAGCGTGAAATGAAACCGATGACCATTTTGATCGGTTTTACGGTTTTAAATCGAATTGTGAACATCCTTAGTAATAACTAATAAGGTTAATTTGTGTTTTTTATGATAAATTATTAAAATAACTTTTGAAAATAATGTAAAACCACAAAGTTTGAAATATATATATATATAGGGAGAAGATCATGCGAGAACCACCTCTTATTGTGAGAACCGCGAGAACCAATATGAACACACCAAAAATGCCTAAAAATAGCAAAAAATCACACAAATTTTTTTTTTGAATTTTTTTAAAAAAACCGCTACTTTCCGAAGCCAAAAAAAAAATTTTAATTTTTTTTTCTTCGAAAAGTAGCGATTTTAACATAAAATATTAAAAAATTCAAAAAAAATTTTTTAGATTTTTTTAGATTTTTTTAGGTTTTTTTGGGGTTTAGTTTTTAGCATTTTAGCTTAGGGGGGTGGTGGGGAGGGGGGGTTAGGTTTTTGGGGGGTGGGGGAGGGGGGTTTAGGTTTTTTAGGGGGAGGGGGGGTGGGGTTAGGTTTTTTTAAGGTTTTTTTTAGCATTTAGCTTGAGGGGGGGTTAGGTTTTTTTTTTTTTGGGGGGGGGGGGGGTTTAGGTTTTTTTAGCTATTTTAGGTTGTGTTCACATTGGTTCTCAAGGTTCTCACAATAAGGGTGGTTCTCGCATGAGCCCCTCCCTATATATATATATATATATATATATATATATATATATATATATATTTTGTTTTGATGAATATATAACTTAATTAGTTTTATTACTAAATAATATTTAGTAGGACACATTACACAGGTTGTGTGTGTTTGTGTATATATATATATATATATATATTAGGTGTCACACCCCCAAAATACCACAAGCGGAAACCCCCGCGAGGCGTGTGACATACCAGGATCTAGCCACCAATCACATTGAACTCATAGATATATTTAAATAAAACTTTCATTGATTTAGCATTCGGTGTTACACATTACAAATAATTCACAGCATACAGCGGAAGCATAATTCATTAGTTAAGTGTTTATAAACCTCATGTAAAAATCATTAGTCTTGTATTACGATTTCATGTATCTCGACCCATGACCACTCCAGCCTCCCAGACAGCAAGTTCCAATGATATGCACCTAAAGGCCTGCAAGGCATGTAATAACAAATCAACAACAAAGTTGAGCGAGTTCACAGTAGGTTGTTTAGTTATAGAATTCGTTTAGTAAATCGTATGTTCGTTTTGTAAACCATGTATCGTATTAATTCGTATCGCGGTCTCCCAGACATGTTTGCGAAGATTGGTGGGGGCTTCCCATGTATTATTAGACCACGCGTATCGACTGCTACGAAAATGTAAGAGGTGCCCTAAGTCAATGTCTATCAGCATTGACCCTTTGCCCATAGTCCATTAGTACACGCCCGTCCGACTGGCACGGTGTGAGGCTTGTTAAACCTAATAGCGCTATTAACTAATGACCCGCTCGCCATAGGCCTCGGTGATTAAGTCGATAAATGAGGGACTTCAATTGATAGAGTGATGGTCTTATGGTCGTACGTATCCTGCTGTATGGGGAATACACAAGTTTGTAGTTACCGTTCAGTTCTTTAACCCATGCCCAACCCTTGGGAATCCCATGCCTTGGATAGAGTGTGAACTCACCTTGGTTTGCTCGGTTTGTCTCTCAAAAATAGCTAACAGTCAAAATCGGTCAATCACGTCCTAGTATGATTACCACTTAGTTTATTAGTGACTTCAAATAAGCACGAAGTTCCTACATTCATTTATCACATAACATGTACTCACTTTAACAGTTCACGCCCATATAAACTTTCCACCTATAGCTACTCAAGAGCAAGCATATGATATTGCACATAACACTTTTATTGACATATAACACATTAGATCATTATTGGATAACATAACCGACATTTAGACATGCAAATCACTAGTTATATTGTTTCAGCTTAAACATCCAAAACTGGACTGTTTTCGGGTAATTTAATAAAATAGTTAACTTATTCCAAAAATTCCTAATTTTTTACAGAATATTTTAAACAATCGAATTATTATTGTGTAAAAATATCAGGATCTAATTCATTACCAATATTTTATAAAAAAATCATTTACCGGACTGCAATTCAGATTCGTCACTTTCTGACTGCAGTCCACGGAAAAATTCATTTAAAATTCATCGTAAGTCCAATTGACGAAATTCTAGTGGGAGAATTACAAATACATCGGTGGTCATCTACAGTACAAATTTCATGATCTAACTCTACACAAAATTCAAGTTATGATTAAAAATATAACACCCATTTATTGCAGTAAAAACTCAGCTTTAGTTGCTGTTACAAAACGGGTCTTTAAAAATAGTAAACGAAGTCCAAAAATTATGATTCCAGTGCCATTTGAACCGTATTTTATAATACACAAATCTAGAGTTCAGAAAATACATTTTATGCTTTATTAAAGTTTGGTTACAGCCAACTGAAGTTCGCTGTAATCACTAAACAGCCTCTTGTTTTTCAGCTTTTAACATTCTAATGCGAGTTATATTGGTTCCGTTACATGTTCAGTGATCAACAACAACATCATACTTGTATTATTTCATCATAATATAATCTTTAACTACTAACACATGAAGTAAACAAGAGTTTTAAAGAAGTCTTACAACTAGCTTAAAGCTTGGGAATATCACTAGAGAAAAAGATGACAAAGATGGATGATGAAAGCAAATGAGAAGGATTATTCAAGACCTACAAGCTTCAAGCTCCTTGTATCACCTAGTCAACATAAGTAGGAGAAGTAAATACTTAGTCAACATAAGGAGGAGAAGTAAATACTTAGTCAACATAAGGAGGAGAAGTAAATACTTATAGTATTCAAATACAAGTATAAAGTTACATGTTTTAGTTAGTAGATTTCTAGTGGGTGTTACGGTGTACGGGGATCGTAACTAGCCAAGAAATAATTAAACAATATTTCTAGCAAAATTTAATATTAATTAATCATACGGAAACATGTAATTATGAGGGTTGTCACATTCTCCTCCTGTTAAGAAAATTTCGTCCCGAAATTTAGCATGTGGTTACTGAGGAAGCTAGTTTAAGCTGCGTGGTTTACTGGTTTTTCCTGGGTTGTCACATCAGGTTTCATGCGAGAACCACCTTTATTGCGAGAACCGTGAGAACCAATGTGAACACAACAAAATAAACCCACTACAGTACCAAAAACCTAACCACCCTAAAAAAAAACCTAACCCCCCAAGCTAAATGCTAAAAACCTAACCCCCCCCAGCTAAATGCTAAAAACTAAACCATAAAGCTAAACCCAAAAAAATCCTAAAAAATCTTAAAAAACAAAAAAAAAAAATTAATATTTTTTAATTAAAATCGCTACTTTTAGTATCAAAAAAATGTTTTAAATTAAAAAAAAATTATTAACGAAAAGTAGCTATTTTTATAAAAAAAATATTAATTTTTTGTGTGTTTTTTAGATTTTTTCAAGTATTTTTAGTTGTGTTCACACTGGTTCTCGTGATTCACGCAATAAAGGGTGGTGAATATAATCACATAGTAGGGGTGAGCAATTCGCGGTTCCGACCCTCGAGAACCTTAGAACCGACCCTTAAAAACCATGTAACAGAACCTTTTTGTATATATAAGTCAATTTCTGGTTCTAGATTTATATTAAATAACGGTTCCAGGTTAGGTTGGTTCTGATTTGACAGTTCTAATAAAAGAACCACAAGACCCGTTTATATGTTATTAAAAAAAGAAAATAACTTTTATTATAATTATAATATTTTAAAATAATAAAAGTATTAAAAAAACTATATATTATTATAATAAATCACTAATAATTTGTAATCCCCAAATTTATGCATTAGTCGCATGTAGTTAGAATAGACATGGTAATGGTGCTCTTATGTGTTTAGAATTCCACGTGTCTGTATGATATATTATATTAGAATAGATTAAATTAATAGTAATTATCCATAAGATATTAACTAAATAATATTTAATAGGAGGATTATCTATAATTAATTATTAATTAAAAGAGATTAAACTAAAATAATAATTATCTATAAGAGAATGCCTAATATGATGACAAGTGTCCCTAATATGGTTTCTTTTATTATATAGTATAGATAAATTAATATTAAATGTTATCCTAATTTATTAAAAATATAATTTTTTTATTATTTGATATACAAAATTATATTTATTCAACTCGTGAAAAACGCGGGGTTTTAAAAATATAATTTTTTTTTATTATTTACTATACAAAGTTACATTTATATAACTGATGTGCACAAAATGCAACATATAAATTACATCAATTGTGGCATAAAACTAACGTTTTTTTAGTACTAATGTTGGAAAAAGTGTGTTTTTGTCTTCCTTTTGTATTTTCAGGATTAAATGAGCTCAAATTAACAAAAGAAGCAAAAAGGCAGCTAAATCTAACATAAATACAAGAAAATGAACAAACGTGGCATGCCCGACCTCCCCGACAACATCTTCCCAAGCAAAACAAGAGAACAGAAGCTGAACACGCCCCGTGCTCAGTGAACACGGGGGCGTGCCCAAGTGCCAGCACAAAAGACAAAGCTATAGAAGCTTCTATCGCCCACCACGGGGCAGTGCTCAGCGAGCACGGGGCCGTGGTCAACTATAAGATTCGCAGAATCCAGGCAAATCTTGACAGTACAGATATGCTTCTGCACATGGGGGCGTGCCCAGCGGACACGGGGTCGTGCCCAATGGACACGGGGCCGTGCCCGTGCTGCTGTCCAGGCTATAAATAGGGGTGTTTGGCTCATTTGCAAACCATCCTTTGGCACACCACATCTCTCACACTTCACCCACCACCCACCACCATCACAACACCAACATCCACCACCATCATCCATTGCCCATCATAGAGTGTGTGAGTCGTCTTGGGATCCAAGATTGATCGTAAGAGTTCTTGACAATCAAAGGTCATGTTTGCCTAAGTCTCTTACATCACTTGGTGAAGACAAGTGTCTAGTGTAATACTTTTTATTTTTAATCTTTTCGCACTTTTTACTGGGTTATGTATTAATGACTTTAATAACTAGTTTCTTATGTTGAAGGTGATTCTTCCTTATCGTTTGTCCGTGGTGTCTTGGCATTATTTTACTGTCTATATAAAATAAAAGATTTTCACCATTCATATCTCCATGGTCTATATGAAGGTATGTTGGCTACCTGGTCGGGAGTTAAGGGAACGGTTTGGTAAGAGTCTTACCTTGTTCAGTGTATAGATCCTGTAAGGACCTGGGTCAAATTTAGTAGGACCTCCTTCAATACTCACCGGTATTGGATGTCGGGGGTCCAAACTCTTTGATCCCCTCATATGTATGCTACTATTAATACTTTAATCCGGCTACTTAGGACTGTATCCCTGCTGACTCAGACTACTTAGCCGAGGGTAACGTCACCTTCAAAAGAGGGGCCTACCATAATATGCATTAATAACTTAATTAATTATCTTTCAATAATCCGACCTTTTAGGATTGTATCCTTGCTAACTCAAACTACTGGGTTGAGTGTAACGTCACCTTCAAAAGAGGGGCCTACTACAATAACTAAGATAACCTCTTAAAAAGTGCAAAAGTGCGGAAATAATCAAAGGTTACACTATACACGAGCCGGAGCCAAGTGATTCATCTTGTCTATCTGTTTTTTTATTTTTATTTTATTTTTTCAGCATTTTAGTTAGTTTTTATTTTTTTAGTTTAAAACATTTTTCTAATTTTTGATTTGATTAGACGTTGAGGATAAACCGATATTAAAAGCTCTTGTGTCCTTGGACGACCTCGGTATCTTGCCAACACTCACTACAAAAAAAATGTCATCTAGTGGCATGCAAAAAGTGCCACAGAAAAACAAGAAAGTGCCACTAAAGAACCTTGTAAGAATGGGCGGCACACAAAAAAAGTGCCACTAGAAGCGCTGACGCTAAAGCCTTTTAGTGGCACTTTTTCAATGTGCTGCACAAAGTTTTTAGGCTTTTAGTGGCACTTTTTTATCTGCCAGTACAAACTTTTGAGCTTTTAGTGGGCACATTTTTTTGGCACAAAAATCACATCAAATTAAATGCCATTGATGTTTATAATATTAATTTTAATTAATTACAATTATCATTTATTTACATTAAAAAATATAAACAAAATTGTAAAATGTAGAAATCATAAAATAATCACTTCAATTAAAAGTTCAATCAATCTTCCAAAGATTCCAAATGTCTAATAAGTGTCGATCTAAGTCTAATGATCAAACATATAACCCAAATAAACTAACAAGTGTATGAATAAAAACTCAAAACTTCATTGAGTTCATGAATCTCTTTCACAATCGTCATGCGAGTTAAATAATCATCGTGTTAATGTTTTCTTAGTAGTAATATTCCACTTCATAGTTGTGACAACTCGAGTTTCCAAGGTCTTTCCTCGTCACGTTACTTGGTTATATTTACTGTCATGTTTTCATAGGTTGCTTGTATTGTAACTTGGTTATGCTTAATATATGTTTAGGGCATTTATGTATAGTTGAATCAAATAATATCTCTGTACTGCTTAATTGGAGTGTAACTATATTTAATATTATTATGTATTATTATGAAAGTAACGAAATCAGGAAGGGAATTCGTCCCAAGCCACTCGACGAAAACCCTTGGGTTTTCGCCATGATCACCTCGACGAAATCACCTGATTTCGCCGGCCCAGTCTTCGTCCAAGCCATTAAGGGCCCAACCCCTTATAACACCCGTGAAAACAATTTAAGTTATGTAAACCGTCATTAGAAAACCCTAAGGTCTCTCTCCCTCCTTGCTTCTGTACGACGACAACATCGAGCTCCTCAAACCCTCAATAGCATCAACCCATTATTCTGTTAATCTCGGTTAGTTCACACAATGTTGCTGAATTATATGTTTGTATTGTTTAGAATCTGTGTTGATGATGTTTGTGAATTGAAATTTCATGTTCTTAGATAGAATAGGATCTTGTATTGTTGCGTTGATTTCATGAATGATTTGGATGAATGATTGTTATCAAGATGTTTATCGATGTATTTAGCATGATGATGGTGATGATCCAATAACTTTTCATGTACTGATGATTAACTAGTGGATAGTTAGGATCTAATGATTGTTGATTAACTGCTAGAATCGTGATTAGGGCTCTGTGTTTTGTAACTGTTGATGATGATGGACCAGACGAAATCACATGGACCAGACGAAAACACCTGGTGTTTTTTCCAAACCTCAAGACCAACGAAAACCCTTGGGTTTTCGCCTGAAGGGCTTTCGTCACATGTGTTTTCGCCAGGAAGAGGGATTTCGCCAAAATGTGATTTCGTCACATGTGTTTGAGTCGAGTGTTCTGGACAGTAACTCTGTTAAGTGTAAATCTAATGGGTTGTTAACTTTGTTAGTTAATTAACTCTGGTAGTTAATCAACTCTATTAGTTTATTATTCCTGTTAAGTCATTAACTCTGCTAAGGGGTTAACTCTGTTAAGTTGTAAATGATGTTAAGTTTATTAACTCCATTAAGTCTGTCAAGTATGTTAAACCAATTAAATTGATAACCCAGGTTAGAATTGATTATGAACTTAGTTGCATGAAGTATGTTTGTTTGAACGTGAAATAACTGTTATGTGTTATTGGATAATGATTCCTTAAGCACACTTTGTGACATAGACTTGCATGTGAACTCTTACGATCTTGAACTGATTGAGTATACATGCATACTATAGGACTTGATTGATTTCTTGTGAGCACATAGTTTAGCATACCGAGCAAACCAAGGTGAGTTCACACTTCTAAGGCATGGGATTCCCGGTGGGATGGGAATGGGATTGAATAGCTACGACAGGACTTGTACATTTACCACTACTAGACTACTTACCACCGTCCTCGGATTGGGAAGGACGCCAGTACTAAACCTACGTACTCGCTATGTACTACTGTCCTCGGATTGGGAAGGGCACTTACGTAAAACCTACGTAAACTCATACTTACTACTGTCCTCGGATTGGGAAGGGCACTTACGTAAAACCTACGTAAACTCATACTTACTACTGCCCTCGGATTGGGAAGGGCACATACGTAAAACCTACGTATTCTCATACTTACTACTATCCTCGGATTGGGAAGGACACCTATAGATACAATGAGTCTAGTAATATACAACATGGAAAGCCCCCACTATAGATTGTAACGATTTGGGAAACAAGGATACTGGGTAACATATGATTCTGAAACCAACTTACGATTTCTGAAAACGAACTCAATAACTGAACAATCAACTGTGAACTCGCTCAACTTTGTTGTTGACTCGTTGTTACATGCCTTGCAGGTCGATAGGTATTCAGGGAGCTTGCACAGGGAGTCGCAGTCGTTGTGGGACATGGATAGTGGGTGCCATGTTAAAAACATTATAACATTTCGAACTTAATACTTATGTTGTGTTTTCACATTTACGCTTCCGCTAAACACTTAACTATGTTTTGTTTTGAACACCTTTCGTATTGTTGGATTGAATTTTATTTATTACTTACAATGTTCAATATGATTGGTGGCTTGACCCTGGTCAGTCACGCCTCCAAGCGGTGATACTCCGTATGTGGATTTTGGGGGTGTGACAGATTGGTATCAGAGCCATTGGTTATAGTGAACTTGGTTTTAAAAAGGGGTAAACTTTTGGATAAAACCAGACTATAACCAGAACAGTGCTCAACGATCCACAACGACGCTTCGCTCCACGTGCAAGACTCAACCCTATAGGTGATATGATTTATGTTTACATTGCCTACTTGCTAGTTACATAGAACTTTGCTCGTGGTATGCTTAGATAAACGTAACAACTATTGTTTGAAAACACTTGTGTGCTTACTCTCTTCTGTCATCGCACTTTCGCGAACCTCTCTCACTCATGTTTCCTTTGGTATGAAGTTCATGAGTGGACGTGTTCAACATGACTCAAGCCCAGCTGACGGCTTTGATTAACCAACAAGTTGTTGCGGCACTTGCAGCCGCTAAAGCAGGAGGTATACCCTGCAGTCGCAACTCACTCTAGGATCTTTAGATCCTACCCTCATAAACCAACTCTTGTGTTTAACTTTGTCATGTTCTTATATACGCAACAGGTCAGCATTGTGACACCCCAGGAAAACCATGCAACTTAACTAGCTTCCTCAGTGAGTACGTACCAAAGTTCGGGACGAAATTTCTTTTAACTTGGGGATAATGTGACAACTCATATTTTAGAACCTCCTTGCTATGCTTTGATGCAACTTATTTGAACATACGTGACTAGTTAATGTACTTGGTTTCAGCAGAATGTTACGTTTATCATGCTATGTGTTATATATGTGATGTGAATGTATGTATAAGGTATCGCACAACACTATTCGAATCGCACAAGCCTTTGGGCTTTGGTCCTTCACCACTCTCGGCCCACTTGTTCTGATTAGATTTGCATATATGGACCTTCCTATGTATTTTGTATGTTAGGAACTAATGCTTCTCGGCCCATTGTTTTCCAACTAATGTTAATTGGATCCTGGCCCAACTATTTTATCTAATTGGCTCTATAACTAAGAATACGTATTATGCTCATATCTCACAAGTTACAACAAAACAAAACCCTATGTCCCCCTTGATTCGTGAACGGCAGGAGAAACCCCCCCCCCCCCCCCCCCCCCCCCTGTTCGAGAAAGTACTTGGATCAGTCGAGTTCTGGTTAGTATTACCTCGTGTTCGTTTACTTTGATTGATTGTTTGGTTATATGCGATCATGTATTGATGTATCGATGATTGCTTATGATCCTATCTAAACGTGTTAACTATATTTTGATATGATATGTCTGTGCTAACAATGATGTGATGCATGACTTTGAATTGTCTGATAATAGATGGCAGCAAGTGTTTGTAAATATGATGTATGTGCATGTCAATAGTGCTGAACTAAAAAGAGCACGTGATATGGCTGGTTAGTGTAATCATGTCTGCTGATGATAGATCATGTAGTTATTGATTGTTGTGATGGCCCATGTGCATTGACTGAACACTATTGTTTGGTCCAATAGAGGTTACACACTTCACATGAATCACTTTGACTTTATAAATTGATGGCCGTGGGTTTGAATCTAATAAAAAAAAATGGTATTTTGATAAAGTTTGGCAGAATGTGATAATGATAGTAGTATTTTGGAGCGCATGTGTATAGACATATTCGGGTATGGATTTTCGTTGGTTGTTTTCTCAAGAAGTGGCACATGGCAAAATCCATCATTCTCCTCTCTATTTGGCGGCAGTAGTGGTCCAATTGTAATAGGGTTCCATGTGGTATCTTACATATCTAAATTGATTATTCCTATGTCAATTATTAAATTGTGGGTCATGTGTATGGGCATAATTTCATGAATCTAGGCATTATTTTTATATGATTGTTATTTATATGATTGTTAATTAGTTGCTGTTGGGAAATCTTTAAAAATATGGTAAACACATTAGCAGTAGTTGCATGGGCTCGGGAATAGGGCTGCACATGTAGATTGAGTGGGCAGTTAATTGGGGTAATTAGCATATAATCTTAGTGGGCTTCACACACTTGTCTGGGCCAAGCGAGTAATGAGAGCACATAGGCCGCGCAACTATTACAAGTGCGGGCAACCGCATGGTTTGTTGGGCTAAACTATATTAATGGGCCGCATACTTTTATGATAAATGATAATGGACTGTTTGGGTGTTTGCTGAAACATGAACTTGCAATGTGATCTGGTATGTGACCCGAAAATATGCTATGTGAATATACGATAATACCGAACTAGGGTGTCGCATGAATCACTGTTGTGACTGGTATGATGTTATGTGAAATCTGTGTACGCTATAAGCGTGGTATGTGTAGAGAATACGTGTTGTATGTGCATATGGAACTGACTGTTACTGGTAACAACACTAGGGTTTGGTTGATCAATCGGAACGGATAGTGTAACATAACATACCGAGCAAACCAAGGTGAGTTCACACTTCTTTACAAAGCATGGGATTCCCAGGGGTTGGGAATGGGTTAAGGAATATAGATTCCTCGTCCTGTTGAGACGTATTCAGGAACGTAGATTCCTCGTCCAGTATGAGACGGATTTAACTATACTAGACTAGAACTCTATCAACGAAGTCCCTCCTTTTATATCGACTTAATCGCCGAGGCCAATGGCGAACGGGTCATTAGTTAAATAGCGCTATTAGGTTTAACAAACCTCACACCGTGCCGCAGAGGACGGGCGTGGACTAATGGACTATGGCACGTCAGTGATGATAGACATAGACGTTAGGGCACATAAACATGACGAACGTTAGTAGTCGATATGGTAACGAGTCTGGTGAATTAAACATGGGGTAGCCCCCACGGCCATAGAGCCGGGCTGGAATAGCCAACGTAAGAACGGGTAACTAATAAATGTTTTTCGAACTATGGGGTAACCCCCACGGCTGGATAGCTGGTAAAGAGCAAACTGTGTTTTCGGAACAACTATAAACTGGACAACCAAACGTGAACTCACTCGACATTGTTGTTGACTCGTTACTACATGCTTTGCAGGTCTATAGGTACTTAGCTGGAGCTTGCACAAGGAAGAGTCGTTGTGGGACATGGACAACTGTGTGCCATGTTAAACATTTGGATAATTGAACTTTTGATTTGATTTTAAACATTATGCTTCCGCTCATAACTTAACTATGTTTGTTTTGGACACTAATCGTGTTGGTTGGACTTTTACAATTAATTATTTACTCGTTCAATATGATTAGTGGTTTG
Source organism: Helianthus tuberosus (assembly GCA_030545235.1). Taxonomy (NCBI): domain Eukaryota; kingdom Viridiplantae; phylum Streptophyta; class Magnoliopsida; order Asterales; family Asteraceae; genus Helianthus; species Helianthus tuberosus. Next base: position 1,769 of record JARYGA010051950.1, on the reverse strand, counting down.
ATCCTGGTCAGTCACGCCTCCAAGCGGTGATACTCCGCATGTGGATTTTGGGGGTGTGACAAGCATGCTCAGCCACCTGTGTGCACGTTTAAGACTTTTATGGACTGTCTTCCTAGTACTTTCAGTGGCACTGAAGGGGCCGTTGGACTCCTCCACCGGATCGAGAAGCTCAAATCGGTCTTCCAAATGTGTGAATGCCCTGAGGCTCGTAGGGTGAAGTATGCCACTGGTACTCTCGAAGGCGTTGCGTTGACTTGGTGGAACACGCAAGTTCAAATGTTAGGGCTGGCAGCTGCAAACGCCACCCCATGGAATGACTTCAAGGAACTGATCAAGCGAGAATACTGTAATCGTGATGACATCCACAAGCTGGAAGTGGAGTTCTTTAACCTGAAGATGAGGAGGTCAGAGATAGAGGCGTATACGAAGCGATCCAACGAACTGGCATTGTTATGTCCAACTATGGTGGATCCACCCATCAAGCGTATTGAGCTGTACCTCAAAGTCTTAGTACCAGAGATTCAAAGCCATGTGACTGCTGCTAACCTTGCTACCATCCAGGATGTTACTCGTCTTGCTCATCGTCTCAAAGACCAGGCAGTGGAACAGAACAAGCGGCCTAAGCGGATAGGTGCTACTACTACTACTACTACTACTACTACTACTACTACTACTACTACTACTACTACTACTACTACTTCTGCTATTCCCAGTGACAACAAACGAAAATGGGATGGGGCCTCCAGCAAGGGTTCGACTACAGTTCAGTCCCAGGCGCAGCAGCGAAAGATTGATGACTACCAGAGTCCTGGTCGGCAATCTTCTGGTAGTCAAGGGCAGGGTGGATATCGAGGAAACCACCCAAAGTGCAACAAATGCAACAGGCACCACAGTGGTCAGTGCAACAAGGGACGTTGTCAGAGGTGTCTCAAGATGGGTCATGAAGCCAAGGATTGCAGGAGCTCACGGCCTGCAAATCAGAATCGTCAACAGCAACAGCAAGCACCGCAGAATCAGCAACAGCAATAGGGCAACAGGGGATGCTATCAGTGTGGCGCTGAAGGTCACTTCAAGAGACACTGCCCGCAGTTAAATCAGAATCAGAATCAGAACAATAACCAAGGGAACGGAAACAACAATGGGGGTAACAACGGGGGAACAACGGAGACAATGGTGCCCGGGGCCGTGTGTTCGTGATTGGTCAGGGTGAAGCAAGGAATGATCCTAACGTAGTGATGCGTAAGTTCCTTCTCGACGACTTTTATGTTACTGTTTTATTTGATTCGGGTGCCGATACCAGTTATGTGTCCCTAAAGTTAGTCAAATGCTTAAACGTACCCCAACACTTTTGAACACCAAGCACATGGTAGAGCTAGCAAACGGTAAAAGTCTTGAAGCCACACACATAGTTAGGGGTTGTAATCTCATCTTAGCTGGTCAAACCTTCTCTATCGACCTCATTCCTATGGTTCTGGGTAGTTTCGACATCGTCATTGGGATGGATTGGTTATCCCAACAGCAAGCAGAGATCCTATGCAAAGAGAAGATTGTTTGTATTCCCCGTTCTGGTAAAGAACCTCTCGAAATTCAAGGCAACAAGAGTGGTGCAATTGTAGGCATCATCTCATTTCTTAAGGCCCAGAAGTGTCACGGCCCTTGGCCCCGGTTTGACCTGGTCCAGAGCCGCGAGGCAGGAAATCCGATGGTATTTAATTAAATGACAGCGGAAGTCTTTTTAAACAGGATCGATTAATATTAAAACTGCTCGT